>JAOBRH011273482.1:0-12495 GCA_027575125.1 Umimayanthus parasiticus | reverse complement strand
ATTTGAGACCCTGTTTATGAGCGGACGGTCGAAAAACCATACCCTGAAGGGCGGCACGTCCCCGTATAGCTTAAGTACCCCGGGTACCCCCCCGGGAACAACTGTCTTTTTTGTATTTAAGTAGTTACATAGTTACATGTACATAGTTTAAAATAGAAGTCTCCATTATGATAAAATTATTTAAAATGAGATATTAACACACAGATATAATTGTTTAAAACAAACGTTTTCGTTCAACGTAAGCATTTTCAGTTTTTATACATGTACATGTATAATAACAACTTAGAAGATTAATTGATACGTTATACTGCATGAAAAAAGTATGGACTAATCAAGTGAGATTGCTGCTAGTTAATCTAATAATTTGGAGGGTTGGAATCTGAAGCAAAGAAAAAAAGTGATGCACATAGAATTGAAACGGGTAGATCTAAATAGCATCAGTAGAGAACCGCCACAAAGTCATTTTTAATGTTTTATTGAAGGACCGTCTAGATAACTTCTTGTATTTTTAGTCTAACTGATTTCTAGATTTTGGCTCCAATAAATCGAAGGCTAAATTGACCGTGATTTCTTCTAGCTAATGAAAGACTGTATATTAAACAGAAAGTTGTTTCTGTTAGGAACAGTTTTGCCATAAATTGTTAAGAGTGCGAGTACCATCTATCATTAAACTTTGTATTCTTGCACAAGTTTTATTCTCCTAACGTCGCTTGCGAGAAACAGAGAATACTGCCTAAAAGTTTTCGTTATGTTTTCCTGCTACAGATGCAAAGCGTGTAGTTGAGAAAGGCCAAAGCAAGTCCCACTGCCTGGACAGCAATGAGCTAACTGTTACTATGAAGGAACCTATCAAGAAACTACCAAAGGACCCACTAAAACTGTTGGTGCGAGGATTGAGTGACAAAACTACATCGGACAGTCTTTTGTTCTACATGGAGGCAATTTCAGAACGGGAAGTTTGTGATGTCATACGCGGTGATGGTGACAACGCTTTAGTGTCTTTTACGGAGAAACCAGGTAATCATAGATAAAAACTAGTATTCATTTCAAATACAGTGTTGTTTTCATGTGCATGTTTTTGGCTCTAAAACGAATGCCTTACGAAAGTCACCATCCCCGGTTTTTGTTATCTAACTGAGGGAATGAAACCTATTAACTTTGTTTGCCAAACGAAGAACCTACTTTTTAGGTTTTATTTTAACGTACTACCATAGTCGGTATTTTGAAAAGTTTGTATAAAGTTGTGACTGTTATTTTGCTATACTTCTAATTGATTTATTTTTGCAGTTCGCAGTGATATAGTTAATGCAATTCCATGGAATGTAACTTTAGTTCACGTAATACACACTTGGTTTAGATTTTAACTACTGATCACGAAAAGGGGCGTAGCCAGAGGGGGTTCCAGGGCCCTGCCCCTCCCCTTTCTGTTCTATTTCAATATAGCACTCACTGGTACATCCCAGTCTGTCTACTAGAAGTGAACATTTTTCTAAAAAAAAATATTTAGCCCCCCCCCCACAAGGGAAAATCCTGACTACACCCCAGACGAATCACCATTAATTGTTGCTATCTTGAATGATAGATGGTCAGTTTCAGTGTTGTTTAAATGCCATTTGTATGTTAGCTTTCTTTGTTAATATACTCAGATTTCAACAAAGTTATGGAGAAAACAAAGAAGAGACTACTGGAGGAAAACAAACTCACTGTGGAACAAGTCGAGATTTGTAGCTGTATAATCGTCACGGGCCTTCCACCAAACACCACAAAGGACACCATCATGTACTACTTTGAAAACAAGAAAAGAAATAATGGCGGAGATGTTGCCAACGTTGAATTTACCCCTGGAGAAGACCTTGCGTTAGTTTATTTTGAGGATTTTGAAGGTATAATTAATTCTCTAACGGTTAAAATAGCTGTCATATTTCCTTACAAGCAAGTATGGACACTGATTTCGACTTTAAACATTTGTATTGAAGGAACATCATTCGTTCAACAAGCGAATCAAGCTTGGTTGGATTAACCCGTTTAGATACATTTTCTCTGGCTAGGTATATGGTGTGAAGGCTTTATAATATGCAAACCTGTTGGCCAAAAACAATGAGGTGTTTACCAATCTCAACAACATGGCATATGTAACATTTTACCTAATCATGGAACAGATCGTTAGTAATGTCTCGCCTTTTCTTGCTGTAGCTATAACACTGCAATTCTGAAAGCAAAATTCCATAAGCTCGGCCTTTCTCAGTGTTTTTCTCTCCTTTGTATTCCATCCGGAACGCTGTATATGTAGTTCTTTAAGTCAAAATACACTGTATGTGATAACTGGTCCTCCTGGGATTTTTCCGCAAAATTTTCTCTAGCTCTTTTATTCTTTTTCACAGGTAGCTTTGCTCCCGATTCCCGTTCTAATCTCTATAGTTACTTTTATATATCACTAAGCCGTCCAGTTAATTGCACAAACTTTCCTATATTTTTCTTACAAAGTAAATTTTTTTGCAAGTTGATTTGAATTTGTAAAGCAGTCCTTATTCAGTCAAAATATTCTCACTGTAAACTTGCTAACTAACCTTTGCTTAAGGGAAATACTTTTGTGCACTTGTTATGTTTATTGGGTGACTGGGTGAAGTAGAGCACCTTGAAGCAATGTGTTACTTGGCTGGTGTAGCCATAGACTTCAGTCATCTCTTGCTTAGAATTAAAAAACCCTGATGAAAAAGTTTTTTCGAACCTTTATTAGTTTATTACAAATTATCTTAAACATCCACCATCAGTAGTAAGTTTCAGCATTTTGTGTCACTCCATTCGTATAGAACTTTCATCTAACTGACCTGATCACGTTATGGTTGTGGTTGTGATTTTAACATTTAACTTGGATATTCTGGTAAATATAGTTTCACACAAAAACAAATTTACACACGATGGCTTTCATATATTGTGTAGCAAAAGATGACAGCGTTTTTGTACAAAATAATCATGGAGACGGGTTTTCCTCACTAACTTTCATGCTGATACTAGATTATCTTTTTGCTTATAGTTGTTGACAGAGTGGTCTCCAGAGAGCATCGTTTTAACAATGTCCAGGTTGTTGTAAGACCCCACTATTCATTTTTTGTTGATGGAAATGTGAGAGGCAAGAAAGTGTTGCCAAAATGCCGAGAAGTGGAATACTTCCAAACGGTCCTAGATTTCATCGAGAACCTATATGGTGACGAACTAAAAGAACTTCTTACGGAGAACTTCTTACAGATCGAGAGAATTCCTAATGAAGAAGGAAGAGTCATCCTCAAATCAGGTGAAGAAAATTTGGTGAATGATAGCGAGTGGGAACAAGCTTGTAACGACGTGCTTTCCTTTCTGTCAAAGTTTTCAACAAGAAATGTACGAGTTTTAGACGAGGCCTTGACTGCTTTTAAGGAACGCTCGTACGAAACTGTCAAGCCATTTTCAAAAATGGAGCTAACAGTGATGCCGTTGTCGCCTGACAACCATGTAAGCATTGTTGGTCGAAGAGAGCAAGTAGACAACCTTGCTCAACAGCTTGAGGATCTTATTTCTGATGTCGTTCAGGAAGAGCAGTTCAAGGCATCACTGGTGAAAGATGAAATAATAGATTTACCAGCACAAAAACTCCTTTTGTTAGAACACTGTGGCCTGAAAGAGCGATTGGAAGGACAGCACAGAGGTCTTGAGATTGAAATTTGTCCTGACGAAAAAGCAGTTTACTTCAAGGGACCGCAAGATACCATCAACAAAGCAAATCTAACAGTGTGGCAGATATTGGCAAAGAGCAAGGAGGTCTCATTGGAGCTGCCAGTTCCATTAATTGCTGTGTTAAAAACTGCAGATGCTCAAGCACACGTTTACAAGGAGTTTGGCAATGACAAAATTGATGCGGTTCTCTCCTTCGATAGCGAAAAATTGAACGAAGTACTGGTACTCGGGGTGAACGGCACCCAAGCACGCAAAGCTTCCGACCTTTTGAAAACTCTTTTTGATGAGCAGAGCAAGCACTTAGAAGACGACCATGTGCAGTTGATGACAACGGACAAGTGGAGCCAGTTCAGAGACACATTGCAGAGGTCACAGCTTGTGATTGTAGACTACGAGCAGAAGAGCAGCACGTTGTGGGTGAGGGGATGTAGTGATGATGTGGAACAATGCTACACGGCTATAGAACGATTCTTCGAAGAAAATACAATCCGGCACGAGTTCATCCCACTCTCAGTAGGACAGAAGAAGTTTTTGTTTAAGTACCTGGCAGACCAGATTAAACAGATTCAGCAAGAGTTACGACGGCACACAGTAGCAATAACAGAGTGCACAGATGGTGAAGATGGAGTATTGATTTCTGGAACAAACGATGGAGTGCAAGTGGGGCTTCCAAAGCTGGGTAAAATGATTCGTGGTATTCTTTACAAGAATATTCCGGTTGATAAACCTGGAATGCGCAAGTTCTTTCTAAAAGGACAAGGTTTGTCCATGCTCAAGGTTGTCCAAAGCGATCACAATTGTATTGTGGAATTGAAATCTGCATCAAAGCCCGTGTCCACCAAAGATTCTATCCTGAGTAGTCCTAAAAGAGACAGTTCTGAAACTTGCGTTTGTGCTTACATAACACCTGAACGCAAGAAGATCGCTGTTTACCATGCTGACATCACAAAACATCAGGTAGACATCATTGTTAATGCTGCCAACTCAGCTCTGCACCATATTGGAGGTGTTGCTAAAGCCATTGTCTCTGCTGGTGGAAGGGAAATTGAGCAAGAATGCGACAAGTATATAACAAGTCATGGGAAATTACTTGTCGGAGAGGTTATGGTAACAGGTGCATACAAACTTCCGTGCAAGAAAGTCATCCATGCTGTTGGACCGCAGTGGAATCAGTTGTGTGATCGTGATAGGAGCAGGGGGAAGCAAACAAAAGAGGAACGATATCTGTCGTTTGCTGTAGAAGAATGTCTTGAAAAAGCGAATCTCGATTCATCGGTAGCTTTCCCCGCCATCAGTACGGGTGTGTTCGGATTTCCGCACGATCTGTGTGCGGAAGTAATGATTGATGCGATCCTGGAGTTCTCGGAAAAGAATCCACGTTCTGCACTGACAGATATCCACATTTGTGACAACGATGCTTCAACTGTCAAGGCGTTTGCTGAAGAAATGAAGAAGCGGTTTGGAAAAGAGGAAAATTTCTGGGAACTAAGAAAGGGAAAAGACAAGACCACCTCGAAAAAGAAGTCTATCGCGCAATCTGGCTCTGTTAATCCCCAATCCGAGCAGCCCTCTGATCCGTACACCATTGTTACTCCGCAGAATATGCGTATTACATTGAAGGCTGGTGACCTAGCTCGTGAAGTGGTAAGTGTTGTACCTATTTTGTCGTATCACATATTATTATATGGCTGGATAATTTCGCTAGCTCTGATTGGTCAATTCCAGGTCCAATAACTTGGCTTTTGTAAATATTTCCTCTATAAAAAGGACCTTAAGTGGTCTTGAAATGTTGTCTGTTGGCATCACACTCGTTTAACTTTAAGCTAAGGAAAAAATGTTTTCGGAAATAAAATACTACATTATAGAACAAAGTATTTTTTACCGTACAAAAAAATTACTAGGGTGCTGCTCAAAAAGTAGGGCATTACATATAGTTTAATCTGGAGTTTAACCTAATAACCTCTTAGTTTTAATCCAAAATCCACTTTATTGCAAGTCCTTGCAAACCAAACAAGTTTGTTCTTTAGAAAATTACGCTCAGCGAAACGATTGATACGAACTGCTTTACTACGAAAAATCATCAAATATTCATTTCAATTCAGAACGAACTTAACAAATAAAAACTGTTATAAAATACAATAATTATACAAAAACAATTTATGTGTACCAGTGTAAGAATTTGCAAAACTACTAACTTTATAGTTCTTTTAACTTTTCAACTATGAACAGCCGCCTCTCGTAACTTTCAGTCGGCAATTTCAAACACCTAGAGCATGAATTCGTCATCCCTGACTGTACACATCCTTGTTAATCAATCTTGTCCTTCCACTCTAAACAAAAGTCAGCCTCAATTGGTTGCCAGACGCCGAGACATCTCTCAAAGCAGTCAAATAACTTACACTATATTCGATTAAACTTGCAAGCTACAAGACAAATTGAAAATAACGCTCAAACATTCATTCTGAATGGCTGATCTGAAACCCAACCGACACGTGTGTCAGTGAAAAGCGCGGGAATTTTCGCGCGCGTTTCAAAATAGATCGACCAAAAGTAAAAGTTAGTAGAAGTTCGAAGTCAGTTTCACTTCAAAAAAGAAGAAAGAAAAGCCATATAATAAACATCTTATTAACCTCGTCTGCTGGATCCGTACCGTAAGTTACGGACCCTTGTGTTTTCCTCATGACCCAAGAATGGAAAAAACTCGGATCCGTAACTTACGGTACGAACCTCGCACTCGATTAATAAGAGGAATATATATTATCTAATTGTTTGTGGGGAGAGAGTTGATTTGTTGGTACATTTTACACGGAGATATGTAGTACAAGTCTATGCACACCATTTACATTTTTAGTAACAAACAAACTGTAGGTATTTTTTGTCAAGAAAAACACTCAATTTTCTCGTTGACTGTTGTATGTTCTCTGTTACATACCGAACAGTTTATTTTGAAGTTGCGTTTTTATTGCATTAGGTTGGTATACACCTATAGTCAACTATTTTTTGACCGTTGCCCTACTTAGAAGACATGTAAATATCACATGTGTAATTGTAGGAAATGTTTGAATCTCATCAGTATAGTGTCTGACGTTGAAGCATTGGATTGTGTGCAAACATTTCCCTTGCTACAATTCCATTTTCTGTTCTGGTTCTGGTTCTAGTTTCTTTCAGACCTACACTGGACGAATCTGGTTGAAGTGGCACACCAGTACAGTCAGCGCTTTTACGGCGATGGAAACTTACAGCGTTGCGTTATAGTGGAACAGCATTAGAAGTTTACATCACTGACGGCAATGGCGTCTCGCCGTACTAGGCAGTGATAGAAACTGAAATTGTTGTGACAGGGACGTGCACACCAGTAGAACAGTGACAGCAGTCGACAGTGCTTTGACAGTGATGTTACTATCATTGTTCCTCAAATGCATCATTGTTGTCACTGCGTCATTGCTGTCATCGTTGTCACATTGCTGCCATCACTGTCACAGCACTATCAGATGCCATCAATGTGACATTGGCGATACCGTCAATGTCACCCCGGTGTAAGTCTACATCGCTGTCACACTACTGTTTCCCTGCGTGATCTCTCCCGACATATTTACTATTGAAGATAAACGTTGAGGAAGAATGGACCCTTTTCACGGTTCTGGACGCAATTGAAAGCCTGACGTTGACACTCGGTAAGCGTCAGAAATGGAAAGAGCAGGTGTAAGTTAGTAAGTGTCGGACATTTGAGGATTTAATATTGAAAACTGTGATATTAGTGAGGTTCTTAAAAAATATACCCCGAAATTCTAAAACAGAATGTATGGGAGTTTGCATGGGATCGAGGCTGGGGGCATCGTATGCCCTCCCGACGCAAAATTGCACTACATTCTCTGTTAAATTTTCAGTTATTAAAAACTTTACCAGTGCCACAGTTTTCAATATTAAATCCCCAAATTTGCGGCACTTACTAACTTTCACCTCCTCTTTCCATTTCTGACGCTCACAGAGTGCTAACGTCAGTTTTTCTATTGCCTCAAGAACCGTGAAAAGGGTTTGTAGTTGCACTATCTATTTTTAACAAAAAAAAAATGTTTCTTGTTTTTAGGCATTAGTTTGCTTCATTTTAATTCTTAATTTTTCCTCACCTAACAGGCTGACGTACTTGTCAACACAACGACCAAAGAAATGAATTTGAACTCAAATCCTTGTGCAAGTGCCCTCAGTTTTGCGGCAGGAGACAAGCTCCAACAAGAGTGTACTTCTAAGGCTCCACTTAAAGCAGGCCAAGTTTGTGTAACCAGCGGGTACAAGCTGAACTGTCAGCACGTGTTCCATGTGATGTGTGGCAACAGTGGAGGAGGATTTGAGCAGGTAGTGTGGTACTAATACGTGATTGAGATGAAATCATCTCATTCTTATATACCACATTTTATTGAGCGAAACTTAATTTCCTAAAACTGGGCCTTGCTGAACTTGCTTTCAACAAAGGATGGGCACTAAACAAGTATTAAATATTTTGGTTTTGATTTTGTTGGACAAGGAGACAGTAGGACATGCCACTTGTGTGTTACGTAGACAATAAAGAGTACTAACAACGAAGTGTTGATTTTATGCTCATTTATTTTTGTAAAATAGCTGTGATGAAATCTAGTGGAAGTTATAACGTATTTTTTGCCGACCTGTGAGAACATCAATGAACCGCTCGTTAATCTTTACTGTGTTGTATTTTATCTAATCGTTTAAACTTTTTATCTCCAAAATTGCCATTTATTTTACAGAACTATAAACCGTAGACTGTGTCAGAGTCTGGTAATGACGTAGTCTTCGGATCTTTATGTTTTCATTTGGATTGATATGTTTCTTGGTTTGTTTATGCTGCGGGTAATACCACCATCTGAAATCATGTCTTATGTTGGTGCTGCTTTGAATATTTTTGAAGTTTCAAACACGATCACAAAGCTGCAATTTAAGTATAATTAGATGGCTGTGTTTTAACTCATATTTCTAGCGAACAAAAAGCTAAATAAAGTAGTTTAATGTTGACATTCAAACTGCACATTCTTCATCAAGCAAGAATGAAGCTCATGTTGTCACTTCGTTTATGCCCTAGATGCTACGTGCCGTGTTACGAAAGTGCCTCGAGGAAGCACATCAGAGGAATCTAGAAAGCATTGCTTTTCCCGCAATCGGAACGGGAAAACTTGGATTCCCAAGGGATCAAGTTGCTAAAATATCTGTCGAAGAGGCAAATGTTTTTAGTCGAAGAAACACGTCAAGCTCTATCAAAGAAATTCGCTTTGTTGTTTTCGATAAAGATACGCCAACTGTCCTAGCCTTTCAAGCAGAGTTCAAGAGTAAGAATTCCATATCTGTGACAGGAAAAGGCCCAGAGAAGAGTTCCCGCCGCAGGTCACGAGTAGGAGCTAGAAGTTCTACCTTTTTAGCAGATGACGAAAAGGAAGAGGTGATGGTTTCTAAGCGCTCTCCAACATCGAGAGCACACCGAAGACCCGAAGATTCTCAGCTGGAGCTTACACTTGGTCCGTTATTGGTTCAAGTGATTGTCGGCGACATCGTTTCGGAAAACGTAGATGCAATCGTTATTGTGTCCAACGTTGGTCTAGATTTAGCTCAGGGCGGTGGAGTTGGAGCAGCGATTGCCCAAAAAGGCGGTAGCGCCATTCAGAGTGAGTGTTCAGCCCTTGGACCGCAGAAACCTGGTGCGATAGTTGTCACAAGTGCAGGCGACTTAAGAGCTCAGTTTCTTTATCACATTGTGCCAGACTCTGTAGACCCTACAGGGATAAAAGATTCAGTTCTAAAGTGCCTTCAAAAAGCTGAAGCTCTTGGAGTTACTTCTGTTTCATTTCCAGCCATAGGTACAGGCAACCTTGGCCTTCATTCCAAGGACGTAGCAGAAGCAATGCTGTCGGCAATCCATAAATTTGGCCAAGGACAGCTTGTGGCGATTAACCTTATTCGGATAATTGTATTTCAAGCACCAATGCTGAGTGACTTCCAAGATGCTTTAGAAGAGTTGGTACAAGAGCCAACAAGCAGAGGATTTTTTTCCACTGTCAGTGGATTCGTGAAGGGTATTGGTCGAAATCTCGGTATTTCCCACGATACCTCAGTTAAGCCTACCCTGTCAATACAAGACAAAGTGTCATTGGATATATTTGCTGGAAATGAAACTGATCTTGACAGAGCAACAAAGGCAATCGGTTCCTTAATGACCAGCAACTGCACCAAGAAAGTAATTGAAAACGATGCCATCAGTAAACTCACAGAAGCCAAAAAGACGGTTATTATGCAGCTCCAACAACAGTTTGACGTCTCAATCGTCATAGAGCAAAGAGTTTCCCGCATAGTCGTTAGAGGTCAGACTGAGGATCTTCTAGAGGTCGTAACGACAATTTCAGAGATTGTTAGCCAGAGCCTTGTAGATGAACATGCCCGAGGTTTTGCTGAGCTCTTGAGTCAGAGTGTGCAGTGGTATTACATGGAAAACGGGGAAATGGAGCCATATCCGAGTGACACCAACGCACGGATAGAGCAATCGTTCCACAACAAGGATTCATCCGTGTCATTTACCTTGGAGGATGAGAATTACAAAATTGTCTTCAAAGACATGAAAGAAACTCACCTTGATTCAGGTGACACGACTAAAGTGACAAGAAAAGAAATTGGTAAAGGTATGTAGGAGAGAAATCAGCATGGCAGTAAAAAGCGTCTTGTAATGCCCTCCTTTCATATTTTATTTCCGTTTCCAAATTCTTTAGATTTGTTAGTTTTTGCAAGTTTTTGTTCCCCCTTACTTGAAACTGACTTGAACTAAACGTTTCTACGCAGACATTAGTGTAAGTGTTCTTAATGTATACATTTTACTTGTTATCAGCGATTACTTTTATTGTTTGCAAGTTTGTTCAACGGCGTTGTCATCTATAGATCGTAAACAAAAGGTAAAAACGAAAGGTGAAGGATTGATTTCCTTTACTGAGACAGAGGGGACCGGAGTGGGGAGGGGGGATATGACGGCATGTTTTTACGAACATTATGGAATAAAGGACCTCTGAGGTGATATTCGGTAAAATCTAACAGCATTTTTAGCATTTTGGTGAACTTTTGACGTTAAAACTGAGAGACAAACCATGGCTTTATAGTGTTCTCTTCATTCGTAAATTGTATGGAGCCATGTTAGTCAGGTCACAGGAGTCTTTGAAATCACTTAGTTCTGAAATTATTTATTTTTATCTTTGTTGTCCAATTTGTGTATTTTCAAAGTATATTTATTTCATACTGCCCTTGACGTTGGCAACGCCACTGGTTGGCTTGCTTGTTGAATAGTAAAGCTCTACTCTGAGAATGAAAAATGTCATTGGTTGTTGAACAAGAACAGTAACAATAACTAACAACTTTTTAACAATATTCTATTGTATGTTTGTTAACGGATGGTCAGTTTTAGAGTTAAAGTTTGGGTTATACTGTTTTGTTTTTCTTTATTAAATTGAACCTTTCGTTCACAGAGTAGAGGGCGACTCTTGTTGGATGGTATACACACGAATTCTTATCGCTATTTCAAACGTTTATTTTTTTCGTTTAGGTATCGAGCTTCCGGAGAAATGGGATCTACAACCTAAAGACACCAACGGAAAAGAGAAAGATGTTCATCTGGTTCCATTGGATCCTGTCAAACACGCAGCCGAGTACGACGAAGTGAGTAGAGCTCTGCACCTTACTGCACGTGCCAACATTCAGTCAATCGAGCGAGTACAGAACCCAGCCCTTTTTCGAGCTTACTCTGTCAGGAAGCAGGCAATGGACAAAAAGGACGGTAGCAACGAGATGAGGCTGTTTCACGGAACTGCTGGTACTAGCTGTCAAACGATTAACCACTTCGGATTTAACAGGAGTTACTGTGGCAAGAACGGTAAGAAAACGTGTCTTCATTTCCAATATCCTAATTCTTCATCTATTCTATCCTTCGACACCTCACCTCAGCGTGATTGCCTTGAGTGTGGATTGCACTGCAGTGGTTTTCTGAAATATACACTACCACCGGTCATTTCACCAAATCTTGGCATCAAACGCATTAAGTTTTAAATCGCAAATCTGACCATTTAATTAACCTTTTAACCTTTTGGGATATTTTCCATAAGATAACAAAGAATGCGCATGTTGATAATATCAATAAATACCGCACTCTCCGCGCTTGGGCCATGAAAACAAGGAAGGAAAAAACGAGGTCCATAACTTGCTGTACGGACCGAGCAAACGAGGCTAATAAGATGTTTATTATATGGCTTTGTTGATTATTCCGGTTTTGAAAAAGTGATCGAAAGCTAGAGGTCCGTACGGCTACTTACGGACCTGGAATTGACCAATCACAGCACGCGAAATCAGTCAGCCATATAATAAACTGTAATATGGAAGTATTGTATTTTTTTCTTTCTTTATTTATTAGACAAACTCGCATATTTTAAAATTGAAATACCTGAGTGTGTTTGCATTAGTTAAAAAGGTAATGATTGCATGGAGTACGAGCCATGGGTTCTGGGCTTACAGGCTCTAACAGAAAATACAAATGCAGCAAAATTAAATATCCGAAACAATATCTACAATCTCTCTACAAAACTTCTGAAAACAACTTCTGACTATTGTGTACATTTTAAATAGGGGTTATACTAAGGAAGAAGTTGTGTTTGAATCTATGGCCGTTAGACAAAATCAGTTTTACAATTAAGGCTTGGGTTCTGTTCTAGTGCCATATGTCGGTTTTGGTTGTTGTCAGCAAGCTGTTTT
>JAOBRH011271260.1:0-12506 GCA_027575125.1 Umimayanthus parasiticus | reverse complement strand
TCTGCGGTCCCTGCACCATATGGTGCATTCCATTCTTCCCTTCACTTTCAAAGATCTCTGTTTTCCTGGTTCACATTAGAACGGAAGGTTTTTTCATCTAGTGTGAACTGGGCTTAAAAGCTAAATCTTCTTAATTGTGAGCAGCACAAGCGCTATGGTCAACTCTCTACTTGCACTGGTTATTAGGCCTTATTAAGCAAGTGGATTGTTTGGACTGATCAGCTGACTTGTATTCTTAATCCACAGCTACAATATTTAACACTTTCATTCCAGATTGAGAGCTTCTACACAAGGACTACAAGAGCATGAGAGCTTACAAAAGTTCAAATTCTCATGACTCTCTTGCACTCTCATTGACTCTTGAGTGCTCTATCAACTTTGGGCATGTTAAAAAATGAGAGTTTCAGATGTTCAAATGTTGAATGACTATCATGGGCTTTCACCCTCATTTGACTGTGCACATGCAATATGAGTAAAACTCTACTTATCCAAACTGGGCTTAAACAAGGAATGAAACTTATCTTTCATACCAGAATTAAACTCATTGAACTGGTGTCATTTAAGCCTGGTTTCCATATGATTGTTTTGGATCATAGCAAAGATGCAGCAATCCACAGCTAGCAATCCTAAACAATCATATGGACACCAGGATTTAAGCATCAACAAAGGGACATATTGTTTGGGGGTAGAGGGGGGAGGGGAAACTTTTTGCTTGAATGATCCCCCCACCCGTCCCCACACCAGCACTCCATCTGGTTTGCAGGTATCATTTTAGACAATAATTGGTACTGGTATATTCTTTTTGTTTTTAGCCCATTCTGGATTTTTTCAAGTCAATTTGTCTCTTCCACTTCCCCCATCACCTTTCTAATGGTCCATCTCTAACTTTAAAGCTTCACAATGATGCTGTTTGTCAGCATGGACTGCTTAAAATTGTTTTTTAAAAAATTATTTCTTTGGCTTTCAACAACTTACAAACAAATGCTTCAAAGAGTAAACATTTACTTTACAACATAAAATCATCAATCCATTAAAACCCCAAAACTTAAAATGTCAAACCATATTAAAAATCATTTTAAAAATCATTTGCACCTCATCGTTATCTTTCATACTGCTGTGGACTACCTCCCCCCCCGGGTCACACTTGAGCAGAAATTGTCACAATTTGCATCAAGTTTTAGCGTATTGTGGACGGATAAACCTCCCTTTCAATTTATGCCAACTTCATCACAGCTTTGAAAGTCTGGACCAATCCGGGTTTCTGAGAAACCACTCACCCACCTACCATAGACATAAAGATAACCCTAACCCCAACCTTGACTCTAGCCCTAACCTAGGGGAAGGTGAATGGGGTATTTTCCAGAAACCTGGCATGATCTGAAAGTGAAAGATCACATTTTCCAAGAACTCTACAAATTTTGCTATCAAAATTTCAGCTGAGCTGTTTCAAAAAATGGTTGCCTTGGTGCATTGATGCAATACACAACATACAAGGAACTTAGGGCTGTCAAAACCAACCAAAGAATATGATTTTTTGAATCAAAAATGTTTGAACTTGGACAACCAAGCAGTTTTCAGAGTCAATGAGTCTTGTTCAGGGTTGCCACCCATAAGGATACACTGTGCAAAAAATTCCCGACCAATAGCTATATTTTCCTGACCTCAAAGTCCCATACATGTGGTAATTCAAGCAAATAAAAATTATTTAATGATTATTACCGTATAGAGTAAAATGTGACGTCACATTAAAAACAAATCAAAATAAAGGCTTGTTTCAGCCTACAGTAAAATTCCCTGACTTTAAAAAGGAGTTTCCCTTACCAAATATTATATTCCCTGACTTTTCTTTGATCTTGAAAAAAAATTCCCTGACCCTTCCTTAAGCTGTGACAATTCTGTTGAGTGAACCAGCTACAGTGGTGTCTCAAGCACTTAATCTAAACAGCTTAACTAGTGTGAACGAGTGCATAATTGTACAAAAGCACAGAGAAGCAGATCGGGGCCATAACCAGTGTCAGGGAGGGGAAATTTTGGACCAGAGCTGTATCTAGCATCAGTCAGGGAGGGCAAATGCCCCCTCCCCTCATAAATTTTGAATCTAGCTATGGCCCTGCAGATAACCTCTAATGAAAACTCTGTATAAAAGACTACCACTAACATACATGTCCAAAGCCAAATGATTTTCATAAAGTTGTGTCTAGAGATGCAGGAGGAACTCTTTCCCTACTCCTTACTCCATTTTCTTCCTCTTTGTTTCCACGTCACTATCTGCTGGTACTTGTCTACCTATTCTATCAAAATGTGAGAGCTTTTCAACAAGTTCTTGCTCTTTCTTACATAGTTTTTCACTTGCTGACTTTGCCTCTTCTTTCTTGCCTTTCAGTTGCATTTGGAGCTGCAAAAGTTCAACTTCCAGCTGTTGCTTCTTTGCTAAAGTGTCATGCAAGTGTTGCTCAATTTCAACGCACTGCAGCTGACATTTTGTCTCCACTAAGTTCTTTTGGCTTCTCACCTCTTTGAGTTGTTCTACAAACTCTTGTTTCATGACTTCCATGATGACTTCCTTCCTAATTGGACTGATATCTAAACCGTGGGTTACTACAAGATGGAGGAAGTCGTCTCCTGATGTTGTAGTGTCTCTTTCTCGTTTTCCATTCTGGATACCACACAAAGGTTCACTATCACTACTGATATCATTATGAGGCTTTGTTACCGTCCCCACACAAGGTAAATCTTCACCATCAACGCTATTGCAGGGTAGTTTATCATGTTGGTTGGCGATCAAACATTCTGGTTGACTGCTGAGATCTTGTTGTAGAGGTAGCTGTGAAGTGTCCATGCTCCCTTGAGGGCTAACAACCAAACTATCACTATCAACACTATCTTTCAGTTGTCCATTGACAAATGAAGGCCTTACTTGATCACTGACATCCTTGTCTGGGTGTGATGGCAGCATATTAGGATTTCCAGTGGCTTTTGTTTGACAACTGGCCACAGAAACGACATCAGATGATGATGTGTTAAAAGAGCTATCATCGCCACTTGCAGCCTCACACAAGTTCTGGCCACTGGGTTGCTCTTCAAAGCAGGTTGTCAACATACAAACACTTTCCACAGGTTCAGTCTTGCAAACGGTCACAGTTCTGATACTGTTTGATGTGCTATAGGAGGCACTGGCAACACAGCTCACTCCACACAAATTCCGATTGCAGTGAACTCCATCATGAGGTAACATGGCTGTGACTTCTTGAAATGGTTCTGCGATTATTTAAAGTAATATAAACCATATCAGAACAAGTCCAAACTGGGAGATTTCAGCTCAAAGCAAGCTAGATTAGCTCTGCATGTTTTGTTATCAACTTTCTTAAATCACAGTAACAGACAGTCCAACCATCTTGATTTCTTCGGGATTATCCTGATTTTGTTTGAAAATCCTGAATCCCGACCAATAATTTTATGCAATTGGGATAGGAAAAATCCGGATTTAGACTCATGTTGTGATATTTTCGTCAAATTCTCATAAAAGAAAACAAAACGCAGAATACTTAACTTTGATGTCCAGAAAAATAAAGAAACTGCAAGAAATATCAAATAAAAATGTCGAAAGGCAAAAGCTGCGATGAAATTACCAAAGATTTTTGACAGAAATTGTTGTGTTAAAACACAAGAAATGGCATTTCAGAGCCTCTAGATTTAAAACTTTCCTAAGGGAACATGCCCTCAGGCCCCCCTAGCAAAAGGTGCCTTCGGCACTTGAGAAAATATTTCCCAGAAAATTTTATCCCAATTTAAAGCCCTCTGGAGGTTGGACAGTCTGCAGTAAAGTTTATATAATTACAGCCCTGGACAAAACCCTTTAGACCTATTGCATCTATGAGAAAATGTTGGAGTTTGAGACTTCTTCTCCACTTCTATGTGGGCCCAATTCCTTTCTACCTAGGGCTATCACATAGAAGTGATCACTGGGATATTTATAACATACATGTACTTCAACTTTCCACCTACAAACCACTTCATATGCTTATTAGTACTGAGCAGCCAAATCTTACTGATTACCCCAGTTACCCCCGTCACTTATGTGTTCATTTGATGCTAATTGTTCCATCTTGATTACCCGTACCAGCTCCCATCTGGCCTTGTAGCTCAGTTGGTAAAACAATGATGATCTGTTTTGGAGGTTGTGGGTTCGAATC
Organism: Umimayanthus parasiticus; assembly: GCA_027575125.1. NCBI lineage: Eukaryota > Metazoa > Cnidaria > Anthozoa > Zoantharia > Parazoanthidae > Umimayanthus > Umimayanthus parasiticus. The sequence goes on along the minus strand of JAOBRH011271260.1, from coordinate 8,313 downwards.
CCACACATTTTCTCATTCTCCTTGTAAGCCCATTTCCCTTCTAGGGTTTTTGTTCAGAAGGTATCACTTGGGATATTTACACAGCACATCAACTTAGCACATTTAGAACCACTAACTATGTTTATTGTTGACAAATAAAACTGTTACATCACCTGTCATGTAGGTCATATCTGAATCCAGTGGCTCTATTTTGACCACAACATGTGGACTTGCAATTGCTACCACTTCCAGTTGTTCCCTGCCACAGTTAGTCTGCCCTTCCTCAACATCAGATTCTTTCTTAGGTTCAAATATGGATGGAAACCTGGCAACAATGTGCTCAACCAGAAAATCAGAGGACTTATCCAACTGCGCAGTTTCTTTTAGAACACTCAACACTTCCTGGCCATCTTTGTCAGAACTTCGCAAAACCTCCACACCTAGCACTGTGGGTAGATTACTAATTAGTTGTTTTACAAACTCCTGGTAGAAAATCTTCTCTTTCATTTGCTTGTAGTGTCGCTTCTCCACCCAGTCTTTTGTCACTCTCTGCAGTTTGAGTGCAGCTAAAAGAAATGCTGTCTGATTATCAGAATTTACTTTCCTTAACAAGGAAAATCCCCCTACTGTGCTCAAGAATGTCAGGACCATAACCATCTTCTCCAAATCTGTACTGGCCAACTTGGGGGTATTGTTAGCTAAGTAGTAATGTCTCACCATAGCATGCAATGCAGTGTCACCAGAACTGGACTGAACTGCTGGGTCAAAGCCCAAATTGATGATAAGACATTCGAGGGCTTTTTTCTTCCCCAAGATACATGCAAGGTGAACCAGGGGTAATCTGAATCTAGGTGAAGGGTCAGGGACATTTTCATTTTGCTGCCAGCCAGCTTCAATACAGCTCAACACACACTCTTCAAAGGCAACCTGTAGTTTTGACTTGTAGGTTTCTGTGCCACCAGAATTCTTAACAGGAGGGTACCCACTGTTGCTGACTTGGTTAAGGGCCAGGAGAAGTTTATGGTGGCTCAGTTCACACTTCTCATCACATAGCCAGGTGTGATTAGCTAATTTGGAGGAAAAGAGTAAAGAAAGATTAATGAATCTGTACGTGAATTCTATCTCAACTTAAACCTTTACAGAATAGTTTTTATTGCTTAACTCTATTACCACTGAAATCCTTTGCCAAGTAAATTTAATAGACAGCCTAACAACTGATTATATCTGAGACCATAAAAATGCAAAAGTAAAGAAGAGTATTCACACACTTTTTCTGGCAGTATTTTAAAGGACTCTTAATATTATTAGTTTTCAGGCACTTCATTACAAAAACTTACAGGGCCCTTTTTTCGAACACAAGCAAAGCACAACTGCACATGTATTTTTTTAACTACACAGAGCTGCTTTTAAGCTGTTGGCTACTATTTTAGAACTAAAAAAGTAAAAAAGACAACAAAACGAGAATTTTAAATCGCTCAGAAGTGATCTTAATTCAAGGATTTTTGACTCCTTGAAAATTGACACTCAAATTCAAGGACTTTCAAGGACCATACATGTATGAACACTGAAAGAAAGTCTCAATGATAAGAGAAATTAGGACCATTGTTTTGCTCATTCAGCTCGAGCTAGTTTTAATTATCAGTATGTAAATTCTTCTTACAGGTATATTATTCACACGAAATAAGTTGTTTGGTAACAAGAATAAACCAAATGAACATGTACACAGATATTTTATTTAAGATGAAAAATAAAATTCTCCCAACCTGTTTACAAGGAAACTAAAGAGACAGTTTAGGAGAATTCAGCAATACATCATATGGTGTGCTTAGGGCTGAGAGGGTTTGCACAAGTTAAATGAGCCATGAGTTCTAAGTCAGTGAAAAAAGGCACTGAGGAAAAATAACAAAAGCTGTTTACTTAAAATATACATCTAAGAACAGCTTTGATTAAGCCAGTGGCAAATCTTCTTCATTCAATAATCCTCTTCTCTGGGACAAACTAAAGGAAGCCCATCAAACCAAGCACTTGCTTGATTCCCCAGTCCTTAACATAACACCACATAATTTTGTATATAAATTATAAGCTATCTAATAATTATGAATAGCAGAATTACATTAAAATTCGGACATCCATGCTAGTTATCACAACAAAGTAACCTAGTGGGGGGGGGGGGAGGTACCATTTCTGCCCCACACCCCCTTCCACCCTCACTGATTTCCTAATTGGTTGAACATAAAAGATCAAGCTTTGGCATATAAGCAGTTTTTGGTTAGCTAATTACTTTTCATAACAACAATGGAGTTTTAATCAAGAACTGTTACAGCAGTTGTTTTGCAACACATCCGCCATCTTACCCACCTTCTTGGATTTTCAAAAAATTTATTTTCAGCAAAACTCCAGCAAATGTTTTTATGAAATTTACAGAAAACAATGTGTCTATAGCCTCAAATAGGAATATAATTTAGAATAGAGTAGAAAAGAAGAAATAAGAAAAATTTATTTTGTCAAAAAATTATGTACATTCTAATTTGCATTTATAAGGCTAAACCAAATTGATTTGTTGGGGCACGGATCTGACCGACTCTCATTTTTGTGATTGTTCAATTTTGGTTCTTCTGCTTGTCGATTTCTGCCCCACAGTATGCAATTGAAAATGTTTAATGTTTAAATTAGGCTGATGGAAATTAATTTTCTGGTTCGTGCGAGCGCCTGCATGGATTTTTTCTTCTGCATCAAAAGTATTTCATCGTTCGTCACAGATTGTTTTTTTTCCAACAACAAAGCAACCAAACGTGACAAGATTGGCACTGTGCTCAAGTGAATAATATGGGTAGGGTTTTACATAACAATTTTGCCTATCCGAAGATATGCCTGTTCTTTGAAGTTGTGGAACAAGGTTCTGAGTAAAAAATTTCAGACTTCTTTACCTCAGAAATAAGTGACGAAAGACAAATTCAAGTTGATGAAAATCCCACACCAAATTTTGTTTTTTGGCCGACACGAACTAGAAATTCTCCTTCCAGTGGCCTTAAATCCGGGCTTAAATAGAAGCTAAATACGTTCGTATCAACTGCGCAAATAACGGAGTGTTTTTGTACAAATGTGTAATGCTATTGTTTATAAGTCTTTGGTGTTGATGGTTGGTCACATTTTTAAAAATGTCATGTCATAAAATTGACCTTTATAGCTGCAAAATCTGAGTACTAAACATGTTTTAAAAAACTAGAACACGGTTGCCTTTATAGGGACTGATGAGTTGTTAATTTTGTGTAAACATTCCTGAGAACAAATCAAGTTTGCTGGCTGTTTCACACTGAAACAAAATGGGACTACAATTTTTACTGATACTTCCCTCTGTTCTACCAAGACTTTTTGACATTTGCATAAAACCACAAAAATTCTGGGGGTCTTCAAGTCTGTGGGCTAATTAGCAGTTTGTTTGCGTTGAGCGCTATGCTATATATATGAGTGCATGCATGCACGGTTAAGAAAGGTTCCTTCAGTCTTTCCCAAACATGAGTACATGAAACTAGTCTTTCACAAATATTTTGAATTTATCCTTTTAATCTTTTAATAAATTTTCTTTACCATGAAATCACTGTAGTTTATGTTGTGTGACAATATATTAACTTCAAAATATTGTTGGATTTCCGTCTGCACATGGAGAAAACATAAACAAATGTCAAAACAATTTCATTCTTTAAGACGTGACTATATTCTTTCAAAATATTTTGGCTATCATTGGACAAAAAAATAATGTTGTTTTTTTTATCCCTTGCTCATTAAAATTAAACAAGTTTCTTATCTTTTAGCAACAGATTACTTACGAAAAATACAAGCCACTGAAATTTCAGTGTTTTGACACATGGCGTGACACGGATCTGAGTTTATGTAAATTACAATTTTTTTTTTATGTTCACTTTTTTTCCGACCGACCGACCCAAATTATTTTGAGAAAAATCCTACCCCAACGAATCAATTTGGTTTGGCCTGAGTTATAAGTGATGATACCATCCAATTAATGTCAAAAGATGCATTCATAATTGGACTACAGGTACTGAAAGTTTCATTTTGATTGCTGGATGTTTGAGGGTTAAAGGAAAGTATGGATTCCGCACCCACCACCACCAACAAACAACTCTTTGAAACCCATTGTTCCCTATTGACTTCAGGCTTTCAAAGACAACATGCACATGGTTTCCGAAATGAATGTGGGCCCTGGGGGCAAAGAAGCCAGCCACAGTCTCTCACATCTCTGTGAAAACAACTGGACAGGTTAATGGGCCTTTGAAAGCAGACTGGAGAGACAACTTCGGGAAACAACTACAGAAGAAGGCAACTACCCATTTCCACTCAAACCAACTCTTGTTTGTAGAACTTGAACCTCAATTTTTGAACTGCACTGAAAATTGGGAGATTTTGGCAAAAATCGGGAGCCAGAGAGAATGCACCAAAAATCAGGAGACTTTCAGAAAAATCGAGAGGGTTGGAATGTCTGACAGTATCCTTACTCTAACACTACTGTAATGAGCCAACAAGTTACACAAAATCACATTGCAAACTTTGGGTCGAAAACCCCTCCCTAAAACCAATTCTAACCTTAGAACCACAAACCTTATCCTTACCTTAATTCTTAGCCTGACTCTCTTTTAATCAACCCATAGATTCATTTGACTCATAAAACAACAGTCCTCATATTTTCATATATACCTTCTCTGTTATCACTGCTTGCTCCAGTCCCTGGTACTAACGACGAAGGCAACACTTGCTGTTCCATAGTTACCACTGTCAAGGGCCCTTGGTAACTACCAGAGCTCGTTCCAGGTTCGCAGACTGGTACCCACGACACTGGCGGCGAAGTAACATTTGAAAACAAGCAGGATCCAAGTTCTGGAAAGTGCTGAGCTGTAACAACTAACAGGTCATGGGCTGAGGCATCTAGCATTGCTAACTCGACTAGTACACTAGTGGTAGGTGAACACTTCTTCCCTCTGCGTTTAAGTACAGTTGCTCCACGTTCCCGAGGAAGTTTATGCACTAAAAGTTTAAACATCTCCTGGTAAAACGTTTTTTCTCTGGACCAGAGCCGCTTTGTTAGGTATCGCTTTGTGGCGTCGCGTAGTCTTAGAGCTGCCAAGTGGATCACAGACTCCCCGTGTACGTTGGCTTTTTCCACAAGGCTACGGCCATTGTCTTTGGTACCTTCACTTAGAACTTTCAAGACTTTATCAAATATTTGTATCCAGCTGTCACAGCTCACGTTTGCGTCGAGTAAAACGCTGTACAATTCACTAACAGTTGCGTGGAGTGCAGTGTCGCCTAACGCGGGATTTCGCACTGCCACATCAAAGCCCATTTTAACCAGACTCTCTAGCACTCTCCAGTTGCCCAGAATAGAAGCCAAATGAACCAATGGCCGTCTTAATTTCTCTAATGGGTCAGGGACTACGTCGCTCATACACCAACCTTTCGCTAAACAGTCTTTTACGTGTTGTTCAAACGCCAGCAAATAGGCTTTTGTTGTCCCTTCGGATTTTGAAAAGTCGTTCCATTGTCCTGCTTTACAGAGCTCCAGGATGAGACAGTGGTGCTTCTCTTTGCATCTCCCGCTACACAGAGGCGTGTGATCAGTTTTCATCGCTTCAAAAAGACGTTTTTATGGGGAAAGTTCAAAGAAACGAATTTGTTTAAAGTTCGTGTGTGGATGCCGCCATTTTGATTTTTTCCGCAGAGGATGCCGGGAGTATTCTTTATAGTTTGGCATACACGAAGTTCATTTTCCAGTTGCAAAAGAGGAAATAAGTAAATATGGAGGACGTTGTTTCTCGAGAGGACCTGAAGGTTTGTAATAGAAAATTTAGTGATTTAGAGAGAGTTCAGATGCAAGTTTGCCAAGTGCTGCCCCTACTACTTACTTCATTCGTAAAACCCCAAAAAGTGAGTGGATAGCAAGGTCGTGTCGGCGATGACATGTAGTGCTATACATGTGTCATGTACCTTGAACCTTCTCACTGAATCATCTGTTTTTCACTTTTGCTTTCACTTTCAGTGCCAAGTTACGATTGATAAAGTTCCTGTTCCGTTTATTCTGCTTTGTATATATCCTAATGATTCGAGTGTTTTCACTTACAGGCAGGTACAAGCCAAAGTTTTGAGCTATTCCTATTATTAAAGTTTTTTCTAGAGCTGTCAAAAAGAGAAGCAGTCTAGCTGCTGCAATGCACAGGCTATCCCGCACTTGAATGTTCCGTCCCAGCTTAATTAAGTGGCTGTAAAACTGTTTAATTTGATTTCTGAACTTCGAGTCTGTTATTTTTTAAATGATTGTTGGTTTTTTTTATCTATTTATTTAAAATTTATCTGGTATGATCTACTTATCTCCAATGTTATCTTTTATTATTTTATTTAAGATCCTTACTACTGGCACAAACTAACCTGGTTCAACCCGGGTTAAAACTAACCCAGGTTAGTTTTTGTCATGTAAACACTGCTAACCCGGGTTCGACCCGGGTTAAATCTAACCCACCTCCAGAGGTGGGTTCTACCCGGGTCAAACCCGGGTTAGTTTAGAAAAGTGTCTTGTAAACACAAACCTGGGTCGAGCCTGGGTTAGTTTTGATTTTGCACATGTGCACTCGTGCATTTTGTGGCCGTGATTGACACAAACGTCAACAAGAATGTTCCAAAACAATACACTTGATTATAGACTATAATAACTTCACCTGTGAATGCAACCAGCTGGCCTGCAGGTGAAAAACTAACCTGGGTTCGCCCCAAGTTTGTGTTTACACGTGTTTTGGTATTTGTGTGTGTGAACAAAGTCAGGTTGAACCTGGCTTAGTTTGTACCGTGTAAACAGGGCTTAAGACTTGTATTATCATTAGCAACATCAGCAACCAGCTATTTGGAAGTGTAATAAACTAAGAACTCCACTGTTAGGTAGTGTAAATTGTTACATGTTCTTTTACTGGCAGTCAAACAGCAAATGTGAAAGCAGAGCCATGTGTGCCAGATAATCCAGTTAAACTGAATTAAAGTCCTTTAAATCAACAGTCAACTGTCAGTAAATGTTAAGGGTAGAATTTTAAACTTGAAAATGTTTAGTTACTGCTTCAAAAGATAAGTATGTTGGCTAACATTTAGATCTGTTTAAATAATCCAGAGATTAAAATGAACCTACCACCCATCCTATAAGTTCAAGCCAAACCCCAATCTTTGCTCTAACCCTAATAAAGGAAGGGGTGGGTGGGTCATTTTCAGAAACCTTGGTTGACCCTAATTTTGTAGGTTGTTTTATATATATCCCAAAATTTTTGCTGGCTGTTTACTAAGCAGTAGAGTTCATGCATTTGTATAATTACAAATTATAGTATAATATACTGGGTGTGTTTCAGCCAATTAGAATGTACAATTCATAACATGTACTGATTTTTTTAATTACATATGTGTGTTGAGCAAACCTGACTCAATATCACTGTTAAATGAAAAAGTAACTGCCAATTTGAATCAAAATAATTATTTTGATCTTTCAAACATAATTATTGACTTAGTGAAAACAGTTTTGCTGATGCCTATTAAATTTTCAGTGATAGTACTGTATGGAAATAATTTAAATTGTTGCCAAGTTCCTAAAACAGCCAGCAGATATTTTTAACCCTGCAATTGACTCATATTCCTGCAGTTTCAGCTTGTATTTTTATGTTTGATTTTCTTTCATCTTGGATTAGACAATAATAATATTATGCAGTGTTGTCCTGATCAAATCGCTACTTTACCATCTGCCCCTTCCCTCTCACCCCCTCCCCCATCTCCTGGGTGTTTGACCAATTCCCATGCCTGGGTTGTGTTGTATTTGACACCACAGCACCTTTGCAGACACCCTTTTGTCTTACATTAATCTTAAAACTAAAATTTACACAAACCTCTGTTTTTACACAGGTCTGTTCTTCGGAAGTTGGTAGCTGTGAGTTTTGTCGTGAATCCTTGTGATTATTTGCAAAAATTAACTTGTTTTTATTCTATTTGTTCAGAGGTTTGAAGACAAGTATATTGAGGAAGCCAGCCAGGGAGAATTGTCGCCAAACACACAGTTTAACTATGCTTGGTGTCTTATAAGAACTGCAAACAAACAAGAGATTCAGAAGGGAGTAAGTTTACTGCAGGGTGAGCAAAATTTCCATTTACTTGTAAACTGATATATGCAGGGGCGGATCCAGATATTTTTGAAAAAGGGAGCCCAGAAGCTATACTTTATAAAATTCTAGAAAGAGGGGGCCCCAAATCCCTTAAAATGGCTGTTGAATACTTATTTCAGTCGTTTTCTTATAAATCTTT
>JAOBRH011270149.1:0-12507 GCA_027575125.1 Umimayanthus parasiticus | reverse complement strand
CACTTTACTGATTATGTGCGTACTCGTTTGATCAGTTTGCTTTCAGGTCCAGTTTGAGGCAAAGCAAACACAACAACTTGTCGAAAGAAATGTAAGCTTCGTTTATTATTTTATCGAATTTAAAAACTAATCACAAATCTATTGTCAGTCCATTTTTATTGTGTTCAGTTGTGATCGAATGATAGATACGAAATGTTTACGCTTTGTGTTAAATTATTTTCACCTTTTCTATTACAGCCGCCTCAAAGTGCTTCCAGTGGACTTCTGAGCGTGATGTGCTAATGTGTCGCGAAATGGATGTTATTGAGCTTTCACGTTTAAAATAAGAAGCACAGAAAGAGGAAAAGTGTAGGACAACATTGCAGCACATCTGAACTCTCTGCAGCAGTCCGAGTTTCGGGTGACAACGAGGGCAGTTCGGGACAACTAGGCGCTGTTCACCTCAAGACAAAAAATTTCGGGTTGAAGAAAAGACCTCAGGAATAGAGGTATAAAAACACAGCTTGATACATTGTTAGAGATATCCTCGAGCGGGAAAAGAATCGACAAAAGAGAAGAGCGACATCCAAAGTGCAAAAAAAGGATTGAAATGTTCAGAAGCGCTTTGGTTTTGTCAAAATCGAGGGAAGTTTGAAATACGCCATTCCCGCTGTCGACCGCGGTCGTGGCCACCGTTATTTGACTGAAATTGATGCATTTTCTCTTCGCTCGTACAGAAAAACGAGATCGAATCTGAACATATATTTTGGACATATTATAAACCATCTATCCACCTTTCCAAAACTTGATATCGTATCAAAGAACTTGTAACTTAGCCGATCATATTTAGGCTCGTTGAATGTACCCCAATCAGAGTGAATCAAAATAGCTTTGAATTTAAGGTCTTTTCTACACACATAACTCCACTGGTATACGATTTATTTAAACAAAAGTAGTATTAGCAGGAAGAACAACCTTCATATTCCATTGTGTAAAAATCTTTTTTGCGGCAAATGAATAGTAATCTGCTGAGAGTTCTCAACGTGAACTAGATTTTTCAGCTTGTCAAGTCGTTAGTTAAACGTGACGGTTATTTTAGAATGTTCGATGTCAGCGATCAGAATGCGAACAGTCTACAAACTAATCGTTCTGAGGCAGCTTCTACGTTTGTATTTTTCAAGATGACTCGATATTGTGTAGCTGAAAGCTAGTTTCAGTCATTGTGATTAATCTTTTGCATAGATGTACACTTTTGATCCAAGACAAATGAACAAGACCAAGCAAAACAAAGGTCACGCGATTTCAGTTGTTAAATTCAAAGCGACGTGACAAACACATGTCCGGGTCTAAGTGAGTTTAGTTTTTTACTATTTCTATGAATATAAAACAAGCTTTCAGAAAACACTCCAGCTCAACGCTCAACTTCACCTGCATTTCTTTGATCTTGGGCATGCCGTTTTGCCTGACCTGTACATACGTAATCGGAATGCCCAAGCCCCAAGAACAAATCACTTGCCGCAAAGTAAGAATGTAGTCTTATGTCGACTAACCAAAACATAATCGTAATCTCCTGTATTCTGCAGCCAGTACAGTCAACAAACAAAAAAGGTCACGGCATTTTGGTAAAGTATAAGTAAAATGATAGGGAGAAATCCTGGTGACTGTTTTTGAGCCGTAGTTACTGTTCACGTGTTGTAATACAATCACATTTAAGTTTCGAGCGGACTGCCGACTCACCGCGGAGTAGTAGGAGCAAAGTCAACCAGTTTGCTTCCGCTATTCTAAATTCAAAACATATCATATGCAGTATCCATTCCATGAAATATTTAAAAGTCAATTTCACATATCAGTGTTGTGTTGCCCAGTTTCATATATTTTTGCAAAATTTGGTCAAATTGGTTCAATCAGCCATGCAGGTACAACTCAGACGTAACATGACTTTATACCGTATTTATTCGATTAAACATCGCGACGTCTACATGTATTATCTATTATCTATACAACAGTATGTCAAAATATGGTTTAATTTCAACGTTTTGTCCCTTCTTGGCATAAGAAGTTATAGCTTGTTCGACGGCACTTAGAAAAAATCGGGGCCAACTACCGGCCACGGTCGGCTTCAAATAACTAAATGGCCGGCAGTCCAACTTTTTTTCCAAGGCCATCCCAATAAATTGTTTTGTTTCCCATCGCCCGACCGACCCTGCCCTTCTAAGCAACAATACCTCGACTCTTTTGAATTTACGTAATTTGGGATCGTTTCGTTTGTCGTGTAGTTAGTTGCCCCCGAAGGACCCTCCGACCGCGTTAGAATTGGATTTGGTGCAAATTTCATGGGTTCTGTTAGTAAGACACCCCCCTGCTATGTAAATTGGGACCGCTTCGTTTGTGTTTGTAGCTAGCTATTCACGTCGAAGGACCCTGCGAACGTGTTAGAAATGGATTTGGTGAGGCCTTTCTTGGCATTGTTTCCTGATATACCCCCTTCCACTCGCTATGACCCTACCCTTCTGAGCAACAATGCCTCGACTCCTTTGAGTTAAGGTAAATTGGGATCGTTTCGTTGACGTTGTAGGTAGTTAGTTGTTCACCCCAAAGAATTGGATTTGGTGCAAATTTTCTGGGTTTTGTTTACTGAGACACCCCCTGTTATGAGCCTGCCCTACTGAGCAACAATGCCTCGATCCTTTTGAGTCGAGGTAAATTGGGACCGCTTCGTTTGTGTCTGTAGCTAGTTGTAAGACTAGTTTTGAAAAAAAAACTAGTCTTCCAGCTAGCTACAAACACAAACGAAACGGCGAGGATGCTGAGTATGGGTTTGATCAAGAAAGGTTGATATGGATGTTTCTCGCCTGTGGGATTTATTATTGTATTACTTGTACTCTCTGCCACAACAGGGTTCGTCCGAAAATTACAAAACAAAATTTAAGGACTTTTTAAGTACTTTTCATGGTACAATTAACGATTTTTAAGGACCTTGCTATGATTGACTAAAAATCGTTTGAAGATATGTACGTTATTTATTTTTAGGTAGAAAAATATATGTTCTTTCTGGAAAAAGTTGCAATTATGCAAAGATTAAACAGTGGAACCCCGATCAGTATAAAGGCCAATGCAAACGGACTCAACATTGTTGGCCAACAACACCCAGCTTTGTTGGGCCCAACAATGTTGTGACTTGTTGCGTCCGTTTGCATGGAACCACAACAATGTTGGCACTTGTTGCGTATAGTTTGAAACCAATCAAACTTTCAAGGCCCATGCGAACGGACGCAACAAGAGCCAACAACTCCCAACATTGTTGGGTGTTGTTGGCCAACAATGTTGTGTCCGTTTGCATGGGCCTTAACGATACGGCAAGGGAGCAGTAAACGACGCACCACGTACCGGAGGAGGCAAAAAGGGGAGAGGACTTACCCCTTAGAAAAAACTCTTTTGAAAATACCGCTCGGACCGTTCGGGCTTCTTATGAATTAATGGCAAGACGCAACAAAAGAATGCCAGTCGGCGGTCGGCGTAGAAAGCGACGCACCACAAGATGTACCCGTGTCAAACCATTTCTCAAACACCTTTTTCACATTTTCACACCATTGCTTCACCCGCTCAACCTGAAAAAATCAATTTTCTCCATCACTAGAAGAAGAATCTTCTTTGTACAACGTATCTATGCCGGTTATTATGTCAGTCATTTTATCCAATTGATCATAACAGTTGTTGATCATCGCCTCCAACCCAAACATGCTCTCGATCAACTCGTCTCTCTCTTCAGTCCTTTCCCACAAATCCTTACGCAACTCTCTACACTCTTGCGTCAACTTAGCATTATACTGCCACAATTCTCTAGTTTCTGGAGGAGGCAACTTATCATAAACCCTGCTCGCCATCTACAAGAAAAGTAAAAAATTAATTTTCCTCCACATAAAAATCTTCAACACTCTCTAAATAACAGTGCATCCTGTTAAGATTCCAACCCCACCACTGCTGTTGGCTCGGATCTAATCCTACTTCAGCCCATAAACCAACTCATCCCGCTCTTCACGCAACTCACTGGCACCGATCGCATCCTTCAACCCCGCATCGCATTTTTCAAAAGCTTTCTCTACTGTAGTTCCACGCGGTTTCCTATCCCCATCACTATATCTACAGAAACATTTGATGAATTCCTCCTAAAACAAAAATAAAACACTTTTAATAATCTAAAAACCAATTCGGCTCAGTCAATTCGCTTATTAGCGAGTTCAATCTACTCTCCACCTTATTCTTTATAATATAACCTCATGCACACAATTATCCAACTTCATTTGTAAACAATACACTTTATAAGACAGTCGAGCTTCCTCCACACGCGCTTTCTTCAGCACGGCGCACAAATGAAATTCAACAACACGCATTATAACCAAACTTAGATGGATACTTCTTACGAACTGCTACACATTCCACACAGTAACACGGTATTATACCAGCCAAACCCGCTTTGTACTTACAATTGCAAGCGTATCAACGAAGCCATATGCATGGCGCATCTTCAAACAATACGTAAGGTACGCGACAGGTTTTTACACAATATCTGTAAATTCAAAAAAGATCGCACGTCACGCAAATCATCCAACACTCTCTCCACAATCACTCGCTGACAGTCTAACCATTCCTTAATATTAGTCACAGTCAAACGCAACGATATCGCCTCCTGCTCATAAATACAACACTTCTCTAACAACCCTTTATTCACTACTTTCAACATGTTGACTTCTATCTTGAGCTTTTTCTTCTACAAAAGATACCACACACGGTCAACGAACCATAAAAAAAAGTTTCGCGAAAAAGAAAAATGAAAAAACGCACCAATCGCAGACACTGCAAGCACACGCTGAAGTATCAACGAAAACACTACCCCGAAACCTACTAGCCGAGATCACACATATCAACCGAAGCCATAATTCAATCTCGAGATGCAACATTCCAGCCGATCGTATCAGTCTAGCCAACTCCACATCCACTTTCCGCAACTTGCATGCCTAAAAGTTAAATCGTATCATTAAAAACTACCCAAATCACAATCTTTGCCAACAAAACCCCCACCATCACCCAACACGCTAATCTCAAAACAAAATTTAAACACAACTCTATTTCTACACGTAACGCACTCATCTTACGATGAAACTTGACAATCTAAAAAATAAAAAATTCACTTGGACTTAAGATATGCTATCCACGACTTCACCTTATGCACCTAAAAAAAAAAACAGCCAGAGCATGGAAAGTTAACTACGCTTTTGCATTTTGCGTTTTCTCTCCTCCTTCTCCTTCACTACTTTACTATCCAAAAATTGATAACCCCAAAACTCCTTTGTTTGCACCATGTTCCCCTCCTTGTCCATCTTCTCGACAGCCTTCTTCCCTTTCGACATGACCCAATCATACCGAGTGTGACGATACTTTTATATTTTTTATACAATGCGACGATCTCTGCTGGAAAAAAAACTGTTGTTGTGACTGACAACCATCGAGAATGCTATCTAGCATTAACTAAACTCGATTCACTCAACTTATCACGCTGAATTTCTTTCTGTTTTCAGGATGAAGAAAAAGTGAAACGTTGGAGAAAAATACACATGTTAACGAAATTCCTCCCTAAAATTCACCTTAGATCCAAATGCCCTACTTTAGGCTGTCACATTAGACGCGCTCACTTAAACTGCTGCATTTCATGTTACAGTGGTAAATACTGCAATTTTGGAAGCCACGGAAAAGTCATTTACAATGTTTTATATAGGGCTAATTTCACCTGAAGACGGTGCAATCTACACTACGCACACAAGTGGCAAAAAAATTGGGGTAGTAGATTATACGAAATTGACGAATCGCATTTTTCTCCCTGGGTTGCAGAATCGGCTGGCGTGCACACAATTAGATGGCAAACACCCCCACCGCTAATGCATGTTAAATCGAAATATCCAGTCTGCCACACTAGATATGCTCGCAGAAACACTTATGAAATATCCAGTCTGCCATACTAGATATGCTCGCAGAAACACAGGTCCTTCGATATGGAATCCTCAAATTTTCAATCAACAAGGCCACGTGGGATCTGTGCGCTTTCGATGTCAATGTGGAAATACCTTTACTTGGCTGACTTCACTAATCATAGGCGCCAATATTCCAAAGTACTATGTGAACGTTAAATAAGCGTTCCCTTGTTTTTCGTTCAGGTTTGTTGACAGTTATTTTATGTTGCTCTCTCTACTCTCCACTTAGAATGTGGCAAAACTCCATTGTCATGTTGGTCGTTCCTCTTGTCTTGAGATCTCGTATCACTGACCCACTCTTCAAGATTTGGAGGATTCTCGAACATGTTATAGCAGATAGTGATGCCATTTAACGAGGTATATGTACTTATAAAACCAGCATCAGCAAAGAAAATGGAATCATAAAGTTTGAAAATTTACAGCTACTTGTTGCTTTTCTTGTTAGGTTAGTATCTTTAGGTTGTGTAGAGACTATAAAACTTGCGGGTGCTTTTCACACTATCTTTAATAAAGTTAATCGGTGTAATCAAGTTTGAACTTTGCACATGCAAATTACTATTGTTTCTTTTGTTTAAATATTTTGATTGACAGTCTGTCAGGATTACAAGAGGAGCTTCATTGCTTCCGAGTGCTCATTAACTTTCGTTGGTCTTTAGAAAAAATCGAGTTCAACCAATCAGTGTGTAGAAAACTACCCAGATTGTTATTAAAACAACATACAATCTCTAGACAATGGTGACCGCAATTTAAACCATGAAAAAATAGCTAAACTTGTAGATCGAGAACTAATTATCGGGAGAAACTGATACACAAGCACAAATATTACGAAAAAGTTCACAACTCAAGCCCAAAGAAGCTTGTACTGCTTGACAGCCATTGGTATGCAACAATTTCACAAATACTAACTTGTTAACCACTCAGCTCCTAGACACCAACAACTCTAAATAGCAGGGTAGATTTACTGCGACCAAAATCTGTTCCCCAAAACATTTGTTTTTATAAGATAAATTGTCTGATTTTTGTAAAATATTCTCTCAATGATATTAAGTTGTCAAGCGGAATATCATCCTGGTCCTGCTGAAGAGAATGTTTGGCCCACATCTCCACAGGAGTTTCCAGGTACTGTGATACATCAATTGAATTGTACAATTCCTTACGACTGCCAGTTTTTTTTTTATTTGTATAAAATCTTTTAATTTGTATCTTATTACTGCTGATGAATTGGAACTGCAGAAACCTTTTGTGTTGGTCAGTCAAAGGTGTCAACTATGGTAACCATGTAACGCTTCAAGCATTTAGAAACAAAAGACAATGAAATTCTTGAGGTTATTATTATTATACAAATGCCTCCAACATGTACATGGAGAAGTTATTTGAGATAGAGTGGGGTGATCGGGTTTCACAACCACTCTTTAACAACCCTTTCTGGCAGGAAGTTCAATAAATCCCAAGTGTTGCCGTTGACAAGTGACCTCAAGAAAGTGAGGGATCACTTAGACGAGAAAATGCGAAAGTGCTCTCCAAATCTGCGGAAGAAGCCAACAAAATAAGACTGGAAATCAATTGCAGAGACCACGCTAAATAGAGTTGTGCTCTTAAACAAGAGAAAGACTGGAGAAGCCTCCAGGCTGCTTATGTCAGACTACCAGAACAGACCCGAGTGGAAGGCAAAAACCAATGAGGAAGTGTTCAAGTCTTTGGATCCTTTCAAAAAGGAACTTTGTAAAAGGTATTTAAATTCTTTCTGTGCGTTTGTGTGTGTACTCTCGTTAAGTGCATCTGTCTCTTGTCTCTGTCTGCTATTCTTCGTTGTCTTTGTTTGTTAATGCATTATTTCATTGTATGTTATATAGACAGGCAAGCCAGAAAGTATGACTTACTTTACCCAATCAAGTTAAAAAGGCGAGTTGAAATTGAAGGTAATTAAAGGTAAGGATAAAAGTAAGATTAGTGAACTTTGTGAAGGTTTCCCTCCATACTTTAAGCGGCTGAAATACTGATTAATTTAACCAAATGCAGTGATTGAGACATATGTGGCCACAAAAAATGCTGTTTTGACCTTTGAATCAGAATCAGCGACTATTTATTTAAATTCTGCACTTTCGAGCGCATGTGAACAGTGTCCACATAACCACCGAAACTACAGCTTATTATTCTGTGGCAGTGGATGAGTTGCCTAGTGCCACTGCCTATGACTGCCACGAGGACATCATCCAATCTGTAGACAACTTGGCCTTTTTTCCATGGGGAGGACTGAAAAGAGTCGGGTGAGAAGCTGATTGGCAGTATCAGCGATAAAATAACTGTCAGATTTTCCATGCCCTTCCACTGCACTTCTATCGTAGACAAACGTTTTGAGATCTTATCCTTCTCCACTACTTCCTTCTTGCCTTATATTCTTGTGATTAGTTACCTTTACAAGATATTTCTATCGTAAATTTTACATTGTAAAATCAATATATAAATGTATAGTAGTGATGAAATAAAGCTGATTGACTGACTGAAATATGTAAATATGTAGTAAATATTTAGATCTTAGTTAATAATATTAATTTAGTAAATAAAGCATTAGTTTTAGGGTTGTTCCATTGGTCATGTAGTCACAAGGTAATTCACTGGTTTGTTCCATTTACAAGATCCTGCACAAACTTATGCACTGTGCAGGTCTTGTTCTTCCTTCTTCCTGCCTGTCTCATTTGCTGCTTGTACTGCTAGAGCTCGTTGCGCTAGTCAGCTGTGTGCAGTTCGCAACACTGACTGGTTGGTGCACCTTTGCCCTGTTTTACATTCTTGTGGTTTGTTTCCTTTACAAGAAGAATCCTGCCTGCCCTACGTTCTTGTAGTCTGTTACTGTTACAAGATACTTCTGACTGTTTTTGAGATTTTCCACGCCCCTCCACGTAACGTTTTTGCGAAGGCACATTTTTGCAAAAAAATTGTCAATTTTCACCTAAAAAAATATTTAGGGAGTTTCTCCAAACGCTTTTAGTTTTGATCCGTGTACAAGTCGAATCCGGCATCAATTTTAGGTTAAAAGGGTTGGCTACAGACTTACAGCTTAAGGCTACCATATAGTTTGAAATAGGTTAAATTATCAAAACTGAATTTTCCATGGCATAAAATAGGCCGTAAGAAGAGCTTCAAAATAAAAATAAAACTTTCGATACCTCGATTATTTCCCCGAGATACTCTTTCTTGAGAAACTTGGGTGGGTTTTTCTGTATCTTCAAACGTGTTTTTCTCAAATCAACTTCAACCACAAATTACTGCCACAAAGAAGGTTCCAACTCGAAATTTTGTATCAATGGCCATAAAATTTCACAGGACTATAGCATAATGACTGATAACTTAAAACGTCCTGGGGTTTTTAGAAAGTCCGTTTACTTTTTCTTTACGATGTCCGTTCATGACTTTTCATTTCGAATGAGGAAAAGTGGTCAGTGTTTCGGGTATCACAATTGCCACAAAATGTTTCACTGTGGTGATAAACTGGTCATTGTTAACAATACAAGAAACACGTACCAATATCTGAAGCTA
This sequence comes from Umimayanthus parasiticus, assembly GCA_027575125.1. NCBI lineage: Eukaryota > Metazoa > Cnidaria > Anthozoa > Zoantharia > Parazoanthidae > Umimayanthus > Umimayanthus parasiticus. Next base: position 2,965 of record JAOBRH011270149.1, on the reverse strand, counting down.
TGCAAGAGGCTAGGCGAATTGCTTCATTTCAGTCTTTAATATATTGTGCTGGTTTGCCCTTTCTTTCCGAATCAACGTGCAGAAGCAACCGTAGTGCACACTGAATTTTGACGGGAAATATGATCAAGGATCTTCGATTGGAAAAGTTTTGCTTTCCAGTAGGTGCGACCACAGTCAGAGTCATTCAGCACGACGCACCGAACCGTGGCCAGATTTAATTTATGCAGAGTTTTTTCAAAGTTTTTACTGGCGAATCGAGGAATTATGAGCCTTAGTTTCCAATAAAATGGCTTAAATCTAATGTAAAAGTTCTTTTGACATACCTCCGTTGTCCTACAAGCAATCACAATGTGACTTTATCACGGAAACATCAATAATAGACTTTTAAAGAACTTTATGAAAGCTCTCCATGTGGCCACGGTTTGAAGTGTGGCACTGTAACACGTCATTTCTCTTTGTGTATACTCAGTTATCAAGCACTGGAGAAACAGTTTTTTCAAAAGCATGAAAAACATGAATTTATTATCTGAAACTAAAAAAATGAAAGGCTTGCAATCCCTTGATCTCAAATGACATGTTTGTCCTGACCTACCACAGGAGTAAATTTAATTTTGAAACTTTACGACAACCTGATTGGCTGATTGATTGCAAAAATCCTTTAACGGTTTTAAACTCCTGTTTGACAATGCCAAACAAGGAAGTTCTTATTTCCAAATCTCTTACTGTCGAACTCTACGAGATAATATTTCGATTTGATCAAGTTAGTAGTGAAGTTTCTCCGGACTTGTTGGAGGTTGTTAATTTATGTTCAGAGAAGGTAGATGAAATAGTAGAACACGCTGGATTAACGTAGGACTTGATCTTGCGTCAGCCAACCAAAGGGAGACGAAATTCTTCTGGTGCCAGGCAAAGCAACGCCAACGGTGATGGTGGCGAGACAAGTACATCCAACAATGGACAATCAACCGGTCCCAAAGCTAAGGATGGACAAGGTCAAGGCAAAGAAAACCAAACTAAAAAACCAGCCACGGTTCAGAGACGGAACAGGCGAACCAAACCCAAAATGTCACCCCAGCATGCTTGACGCCCAGAAGGAACCAGGGTTCGTGTTTTATTTTATACCACTAAAAAATTTCTATATTTTAGTTCAGAAACAAGGCATTGGAAAACGAAATATCTCGCACCACACATGTATTGTAGGGCTGTAGTAGGCGAGGCGAACTACCTTCATCATTTTTGTCTCTACTGCTAAGTTAAATTATCGAGCCTCAACCTGAACTTGTTCTTAAACTGTCCTAAATTTTGCCAATTATCGAGCTCATCTTGTTGTTCCGTTAAAAAAAGCGTGTACGGTAATTGTTTGACTAAATGCCGCTTTCAAGTAAATGCTGGTCTCAAACAACATCGATCTATGAGAAGGACGTAGGGGATAATTCGAGTTTGGGGGCAAATAAGGTAAGTCACGAAGTTATGTAAATGACAATTGAAATATCTTCTTGTACGTACTTTCAAGCCAAATGAAAATGTTGTTTCTTCCTTTGAGAACAACAGAAGTACGTGATATCTCACTGATGAACTGAAGAAAGCAGAGAGAGATCCCGTGGCACTCGGTTGGATTTATCTCAGTTACCTTAAAGGGTGCAGTTTCAACACTTGGCAAAACCCTAGTTCTGTGATATCTTTGCACAACCGAAACCCGAACACCTTGTGAATTATGTAATTCACATACTAAATGGACAGGAAGCCATGCAAGAGCCACAGATCAGTTGTTTGTTTTGAAATAGTTAACCAAAAGATGGAAATAAAACATATTCAATTAAGTCCCCCCTCCCCTCACCCCAAAAAATAATAAATGCACAGCTACGGCACTGAAGTGACAGGTTGAAATTACCAAATAGAAACTAAAACATGCTTATAGGATTACGTCAATCGAGAAACAACGAAGATATTCTCCATAAACCGAAAACACCTCTCAAAGTGAATTAGTAACCTTTTAAAAACTACAGCTTATGTATCGATCAATCCGAAACTACAGCTTATGTATCGATCAATCCGAAACTTCAACACCCCAACCAGGCAAACCACCGGGCATCAACAATTTCTTCACTTCTAACCTAACTGAAACAAAATTTTAAAGACGGTGTTGTTTGTTTTTATACTGCAACCCTGCTTCACCTTGCAATTCAGCAACGGCTTCAGCAGTGCAGCAGAGTGAAGAAATTGGCCAGTTTTTCACTTTGGCTTGCCGCAACTTCAATTAATATTTAAGAATGGGCAACTCCCATGAAGAAGAGGAAGAAAGAAGAATTGGAAGAGAATCTCTTGCAGATTCTTGACGAGGAGATCAAGATTAGTGCATCTCGTTCATCCCTGGCCGTTGCACAGAGTGTATGGACAGCCACAAACTCATTTCCCCTGATGAAGTTTGTTAACGAGCATTGCTCCCACTTGAATGACCCATTGCTGATGTCAGCCATCCCACCCCCATATGGTCTCTCTATTAAACAAGTAAGTATTCATAGTGCATACGATATGAACATGTGTATTTGCTGATAAGACAACTTATATTAAATTAACCTTAAATCTGGCTATCGTAGGATAAGCCGTAAAAAGATTGAAAAATTTGCCACGTCATGTTAAAAATACCATTTACATAAAAACAAACCCAATTCTGACAGCTGCATTTGAAATTTACTAAACATTTAGGCAAACGTTTATTATTTTCTACTAGATTGCAAGTCAATATTTTGGAAACATATAAAGGAACTAAACATTTGCTTACAAAGTTGATTTGCTTTTAATCGGCCAATGCAAGTTTCTCAGTTTCACTTTCACTATTCATCCATAAATTTCTTTCTCTCTCTTTCTCTCTTTCTCTCTCTCGCTCGCTTTCTTTCTTTCTTTCTTTCTTTTTCTTCCTTTATATTAAATCATCCTGCAAAATATTTGGTAAAAAAGTGTATGA
>JAOBRH011269039.1:0-12508 GCA_027575125.1 Umimayanthus parasiticus | reverse complement strand
AAAAAGTTGTATTTTTGGCTTCAAAAATAGGGTTCGACTTATACACGCGTTCGACTTGTACACGAGTATATACGGTAGTTACAGACAATAACCCTAAGTAACAAACTTACCCACATGGCAAGTGGGAAGGGAAATCCTCTGCCATAGACTTTACCACCACTGGCACCAGCACTTGCCTCATCTGCAAGATAACAGTACATGAAAGGCCACCCCCTATGGGACCATGCCCCACTGGGGGACTACATGTAAAAGGTCTGGGAGGTAAGGCAATCATCTAATGCCCAAGCCCCACTGGGAGCCAAGGCAAAAGGCATGAGAGAGAGGGCCATCCCCACCCATTTCTGTGTTTAAAGATCTTGTAAAGTAGAGAGCACTCATTTTGTTAAGAACAATATCCAACTTACTTGTACTATTTACACCTTGGCCATGATGCCATAGTAACTCAATGTTCAACATTCACACACTTGTTGTTTCTTAGAAAGATTTAAACAAATGAACAGCACCACAATCCTAATTCTAATCTTAAACAAGGCCCTTACTGAATAGCAGAATTTCTGTACTGGGGTATACTTAATTATGCATGCAGCTTTACTGTATGAATTAGGGTTTGAGTCAGGGTTATTTTCCAAAAATATGTAAAACATTGAATGCATAACCTTGGGGCTGTCGGAAAACTGATTTGTTAATGCTTTAACATCCAATGGACATTAAGGTCTAACCCCCCCCCCCCTTAACGTCCACTCGATATTTCCTTTTTAAATGATAGATATAGTTACATTTCTCTACCTGGAAGTGTATTTTTATCTTCAAAACCAAGAAATAAAGATCGAAAACATTCTGAGAATCTATCAAGAATAGCAATATGATCATGCTTGTGCTCAATGAAACTTTGCTATATTACATACCTAAGTTATGAGTTGTGAAGTGTCAATTGCTGTCTTTATAAATTGTTTTCCAACACAACTTCAAGCTCTGAAACAGCCAGTTTGGCCAAAACATTTTATTTTCCTGTTTTTCAAACCCGCTGAACTCAGATTTTCAAAAATTGAAAAAAAAAATTAAAAAATCCATCCAAAACCTGAAAATAAAGAAAGGTGTTGTCATTTTCCCATTCAAACGGGTTTTTTTACTCGTGCATATTTTGAGATGAAATTTGTGCCTTTAATTTTGATCAAAAACCAATTCAGACAACAGCAGTTTTGGGGTACACATGTGTGACAAAGAGAATCATCAATGGAAGCATCTTATTGGCTGAATAAAATGCGCAGGAAATAAATTACATGCTTGACTTACGTTCTTTTGTCTGGCTCGGAAGGTCATGGTATGCGAATGGAAGAAAACATTTGCAAAAGAAGCTGACCAAATTGTTGTGAACTCTCCGAGCTTCAGAACTGCTCAGTCTGAGTTTGAAGCAACGATCACATTCACTGACCCAACCAAAGTGAAATTGTTTACAGCTGAGAATGAATTGAGTAACAAAACTGCAGTTTCACTTAACATCCCTTTGGTTGTAATCACCGGTGGTTGTGGGCACCGCCATCTGGAGTATTTATTCAGGATGTTGACGGAGATGTATTTGACCAAGTAAGCACTCATGTTCGAGTAAGCTCCCACCCTGGTAAAATTCTTTTGCAGGACTTCTGTAATTGCAAAAAGTCTGCAATATTTTTTGCTAATTGATGTGTGTTTAGTGCTGCTTCAAAGACATCGCAAAAGTTGTTTTTTCGACATTTGTTTGCAGAAATAAAATGCAGTTATTAAAAGAACAATTCAGCTTCTAAAATGTTAGCATTGGTATTATTCTCAGTTCTTGCCAAACATAGCATGATAACATCCTTTGGAGTTCAATTATAATATATTGTAACACTGAAAACAAAAGCATGCAGAAACAAAAATACTCAATGCTGTCTTGGACGTTGATATCAAATTTACAACTCCACATGAGGTCAAGAGCGAGTGTAGTTTTTACTTTGTTTTTATTTGCACGTGGGGGAAGGGCATAATTGGTGGTTGGCATACTTAAAGCAATAGTTACATGTATTATCATTGTTTTTGATAGATTTGTTACTTTTATTTCATCAACAAAATAAGATATTAAAGCAACAACAATTGTGCGGTTTTGGAGATGCAGAAAACAAATTACAAATGAACGCATGACTGCACACCCAGACATGGTGGCACATGAACGTCTTCTTGAAGGTTTGTTGTAGTTTTTAAATATTATGCAAACGCACAGAAAATGTGTTTGGGGCCAGTAGATTTGCAGTAAATGGCGTGAACATCAGATTTAACATTAGCGTCGAAAAGGCGAGTGGCACCTGCAGTAGAGACAGAATATCACGTCAAATTTTGACAAGATAAACGTCAACCCTTTAAGTGATAACTATATTTATTTTCCAGAAGGATAAGATCACTACTTTGCAAGAATTGTTTGCCGCATGATCTAATAATTGCATGCCTCGGACTCTTCAGGAGTGTGCCAAGGCACAGAACGTTAAATATTACAAAGTGCTGTTATGCAAATTACCTTTGGAAACTTACCAAGTAAAGTAAGACCCAAACTTTTACCAGATTTATTGCAGCAGAGAGGTGCAGTGAGCACATTCTTAACTAATGCATCATGATCACTTTTATTTTTATTTTTTTTGCCACCTCTGATTTTAAGTTTCTGGCCCAAATGTTCAAAAAACAAGAAATAAAAATGTTCTGGCTTTACCTGAATGCTTTATCCTTAAAGAACGTTTTTATTTGTTTTCTTCTTGTTTCAAAAGTTAATTTCCTTACCATCCACCTCTACCCATCAGACACCTCCCACTCCCCCCTTAATGTCCAGTGGACGTTAAGTGTTAACAAATCAATTTTCCAACACCCCAGTTGGGAAATTTACCAAAACATGTTGTAAATTGTGAATCTAAACCCAACCTAGGCCTAACCATATAACCCTCTTCAACCTTAACCCTAACCATTATGATTATTGATTTATCCCACATAATTATACTTTTACTGTGGAATTTATACAGTGTCAGTAAAGTGAGTTTTTCTCTTATTTTTATCGACTGAATTAATAAATTTTGAAACCTGATGACATGGATACTGGACATCCGATCGCATAGCTCAAGCCCCACATGAGGCATGGCACCTTGCTCTGTGAGCAGAGATCATGACAGATCAAGAACAGAAGAAAGATCAAGATCTCTGCTCACACTGATCAAGTCAGGTCCAGCCTTTTGAACTTGGTCGCACATATAGTTAGGCGGTTATGTGCAGAATATTGAACAATGTGTGCATTTTTGGTTAAAAGCATGAAAATTTGCACAAGTATAGTTTTATTTGTGCTTACTAAAACCTGATATGGAACCACTTTGAAAAGTTTCCCTGGGAAGAGAATTAAGGGGTTTTTCAAAATGTCTGCCACCTGAACCGAAAGTAAAAGGTGACTTCAGAGGGAATTGGTAATGCATTGTTAAACCAGGTTGTAAAATTGTTTTAGCAATCTATAAACACAAATAAATGGCAATTAATTCATTCATAATGAAAATATCTGTTTATATGGGACATCTTTAATTATCTACACAGCAATAATACTCAACTGGAAGTGAACTTTTTTGGGGCCTATTACCTGGTACTGTCAGGAATAGAATGTAACAAAATAATAAAAAAAAAATGGCTGGAGAAGGTGAACGAAAACAGTTCTGAAGGAGGGTGAGAAATTGTCAGAGAAGAAACCAATTTCCTGGTCAGCGTACCATTCACAATTACAACTGGAAGAAGCCAACGATAATGAGTTTGCAATATCTGCTCTACTTCCACTATTTCCAGATCAAGGCAAGTCAGCAGCAATGATACGCCATTCAATGGATATCTTTAAAGACTGTGTGAACTGTGTCTTAACCCTGGCCAAACTCCTGTAATTGCAATGGACCAGCCATTATTCACACCAGCAAAGCAGATTGAGTAGCACTTCCTTAAGAAGTATGGCAAGGAAAAGTTTGTAATCATGTTCGGTGGCCTTTACGTAGAGATGGCTTTTCTGAAAGTGCTTGGTGGGTAGTTGGATGGAAGTGAATGGACGTCTGCCTTGTCTGAAGCCAATGTCGCCTCCCTTGGCACTGCTGATTCTTTCCTGAAAGCTGCTATGGTGACCTGCACAAGGCGTGCCCAGCAAGTGATGGCAGGCAGCCTATACATCCTGTTGATTAGGGCCTATGACAGTTACAAGAAGGATGAAGAACCAGGTAGTGTGATGTCGTTCAACGACTGGTGTTTGAGCAAGGTAGCTACTGTCCCGCAGTTTCACTTTTGGTACTTCATTCTTCGTCTGAAGCAACTGTTGTTACATTTGTGAGATCTTTCCAAGAGGTGAACTTTCAGCTTTATATTGATGTGGTAACACAAATTGTTCCTTGGATTTTGCACAGGACCATCCCAACTATGCCAGATGGCTTCCAGTTCACTTGCGAGTCATGTGTGCACTTCAATATGATGAAGGAGATGTCACTGCGCAGTTCAATTAGGGGAAGTTTGTGGTCCAAAAGTCTACACAATGCTTCTCAAGAATCCCTATCAACCAGGCCCATGAGCAAAATAATGCTATGGTGAAGGGAGGTGTAGGTACAGTTGGTTTAACCAAAAACCCAAGTTATCGGGTCCTGTAGAGAGCTCCTGCGATGCGGCTGCTGGAAGTCAAATTGTCGAACAAAATGTTCGTGAGCACAGTGCACAGCACTGTGCAGCTGCAGTGACATGTGCAATAACCGGTGAAGAAACTGAGTCATTGTATGCAGCAGTCAAATGGATGAGGTTTCGAGTTTATAGAGAACACTGAACACAGTGATTAGTTGATTAAGGACCCTGTTATTTAGTAACAATGTTTACAGCAAGTGTACAATTGTTTTTTTATCTGTGTGATAAAGCATCAGAACGTCTATTTTGTTTCAATAAATAGAAAGTTTTCGTGTCTGAAAAACACAGGCATGTGGTAAACAAAACAGTGTTTTTCAGAGTAATTGCTAAGAGAATATCATAAACAGAGTTTTTTTTATCATAATAGGAAATGATCATCTACTTCCGGTTTAGGAACATTTCACTTCCGGAGTGTACTGATGTGCATTAAGGCTAATATTTGTGACATCAATGACAGGTGTAAGCAATAGTGAAGCTTCTATAACCATTCTTACACCACAAAACCTATGTTACAATCACATACAAGCAAATTAAATCTACTTCCGGTTCAAAATGGCAGCCATTTTTAAATACCCCCATAACTCCCCATAGTCATATTTCCAAGTGGCTCCATATCCAGTTTCATTTACTACATCAAACTGCATATCCATGCCAATTTTCATGAATTTAACCCAAAGTGCACACTTTTTTCACATAACCGCCTAACTAATATATTATTTTTTAATTTAAAAAAACATTGTGAACTCTTTCAAAATCAAAAGTGTATACAAAAATTAGGGAACTTCTTCTAACGGGAAAATAGCAAAAAATTCACAACATCGGCATTCAACCTACATGTTTGCTCTTTGGAAAGAAAGTTAGCGACACTCGATTTGGGAATTATTAATATTTCGTCAGCGACAGAAAGCAGATATTCATTGCCGGTGAAAAACTTTACATGACTCTCATTTTAAGTACTTCAAACAAAACTCAGGACATCCGTAAACTCCATGTCGGTCTTTCGCATAAATGTTACAGGACACAATGTGGATGCTACATCAAGAATAGGTTCTAAGTCAACAATTAGATTTTTTACAATAATATATTTCACGTCCAACTCTTTACTCGACTGAGAATTAAACTTCGAATCAAACTGAATTCGGAATTTGCAGAATTGTTTTCTTTTAAACATTGTAGTCAAAAATGAATAATTTATTTTTTAAAATTCTGAGTACAAGCAGTTTGATGGAGAAAAGGAATATTGTAATTTCAGTGCAGCATAGAAATGTTACAAACTCGGGCTTTAAACTGCCAAAAGATTTGCATTTTGAAATTAAACCAATTATAATATTTGAATATATCCATTACTATACTGAAACAAATGTCAATTTGCTGCTAAACACATGCAATATTCACCGTAAGTTTCGGTTCATTTTTTCGTTAATTCTCTCTAAGAATGCGCCAAATGTGCATTTTAGAGAAGTTAAATCTCAAAATTTCCCGGGGGAGCATACCCCCCGACCTCCCTAGTGTACTCGCGCCTTCGGCGCGCCATTCTATTCTAAACCATTTTAGCCGGACCAACTCTAAACTGCTTCCGTCGGGGCAGCAAGTGATGTTCAAACTTGTCTTGATTAAACTGTCTATTGTGCTCCCTTGAGCTCCATTTAAACTCTCGGTAACCACGCAGACCCAAACACATACACATACACACCCACACACACACACCGACATATGCACATAGTCATACACGTGACGTGTATACAGTCGCCACACGTTCAACGCGTTAACATAGTACATACCTTCCCCGGACGGGCAACCCTCGTCTTCTCCGTCAACACTCCATGTCCCGGTTCTCTCATATGAACAGCTTCTGTCGTTTTTCTTACGTGCACCGCTCTGTTTTCGTTTTCCTTTGTTCTTTCCCATAGCACTTAGCTAGATTGTAATCTCATTTGGCAATGGATTGTTTGACAATGATATATCGAGAATTTCCAACATGCTTGTCCGCCATTTTGATTTGTGCTTTTCCTTGCCCCAGTCTAACGTTTCTCAAATTTTCGCTCGGACAGAAATTGACGTAACGGTCTGGAGCACACTGGGCTCTTTGGTGCACTCTTGTACAGAAAACTAAAATTATTGCAGTTTATAATACATTTATACAATTATTATGTTATCACAGAGCATCAAGAATCAGTGACATAGCTGTTGGAAAGTTTTACAAACAACAAGATTTAGCATTCTAATAATATCAGAATATGCAAAGTCCTAGCAAATATATGATCATATTTTATTGTGGGGCAAATCTAAAGATACTTTGCGCATTCTGACTGGTTCTTGACCGGTCTAGATTTCCCGCAGTGACAACGGGTATTAGAACTATTACGGATCATTGTTCTAAAATGACCATCGCGCACGCAGAACCGGATGTGAGAAGTAGAAATGTCCATTTGCACGGCGTTACATATTGTCCTTTCTTCCAGGTTAGAAAAAATCCAATATGATAAATTATTATATGGCTGACTGATTTCGCGTGCTGTGATTGGTCAATTCCAGGTCTGTAAGTAGCCTCCGCGGTCCCTGGGACGTGTTTAGGTTTTTGTTTCTCCCAATCGGGCTGGTTAGGGTAATGAGTGACAACGTCAATCATCACTGTGTCCTATATCGCTACGAAAAGTAGAGACACATGTAGTTGCAGAATTCCTGTAAAATCAAGAGTTGTAAAATACATTTGACTTTGAGAGTACGTGAACAAAACGAGATTCCCTTATCTTACAAAATATTTTATTTGAATAAGGTGTTTCTGGTTATGTTAGACCACATAACCTTTTTTCTTGTTTTACGGATTTTTCTGGTTGTAAGTGGTTGGTCAATATTGAAGACCGGATCGCGGAGGCACTAAAAAAATTATCACCGATGTTTTATTAACACAAAAGATAAAGTGCTTACAAAGTCAGATCATGCTGTTTTCCTGTATTCTGCATGCGAAGTCAGTGTAGTATATTTTAAAAACAAAAAATATATATAATACTCAGGCATTCCATTTGTTTAAACCAGGAAGTTTATTTTTTAATAAAACATGTTTTACTTCACTTCTTCTTTCGTTGTTGAACTTTACGTTGTGTTTTTAAACAAGGAAATATAATTGGTCATTGGTGCAACCACTGATGTTTGTTAAAGCAAATATAGCTAAGTTGCGAAGCGACTGAAAATAACTAATGCTTCATTCCTTGTTCATTGCAGTCAAAAATCTCAACCAATTAAACCAGTGAGCTTCAGCTAATTATCATGCGGTCTCATGACTCAGATATTGGTCTCGGTTCGGAAACAAGTACTGACAATTACTTCCTTCTCCTTTGAGTAACTGCTGTTTCAGTTGAAGTAGTCTGGGTTGATTGAAGCCACATTTTTTAGTGAAAGTATCGCTGAAGAAGCTCGCATAACTGATAGAGGTAAGTTCTGAATCGATAGTTATCTTCTGAAGACTTGTCAAATCGATATTGTAGTTTCGTAATGTGTAACTATATATACATCAAATCATCTCAACCCAAAGTGACCCTCAGTTGCGGGATATGCGGATGTATTCCCGTCTTGTAAAATTATTATGTTAATAATAATAACTTTGATTGTTAAAAGTGCACATTTAAAACAAGTCTCAATACCCACCACGGGATAAAACTGTACAAAATAAGCTGGCTAAACTGAACTACAAACTGAAAATTACGAAGAATAACAACAGTAAAACAGTTTAGGGAAAACTGTCTAAAATATCGAATTAACTAACTTGTAAACAAACTGACTCTTTTAAAAACTACTTCTTTACTACAAAACTAACTAACAAACTAACCTAACAGAACTCTTGGTCCTTAGTTGTTTATTAAACTATTCCACATTAGCGGCTCTACCGCAATAAAAGTTCTGTGTCCATAAATCTTTTAATCCATTAGACCGTTCGATCTCTTCTACAAAAAAGTTCTTGAAGGCTGCAAGTATTCCATCATATTCCAGTACAACCAGTCCGGTTTTTTACAAGGGTTTGATAATCAAGATTCAGTCAGTCAGTCAATTTCTTCCCGTATTTTAGAAATGGCTTTGTCGTTATTCTACTTTAAAACTGGTTTGCGTGTCGGTTTGAAAAACAAAACAAAAGAGCTCATTCTAATAACTGCCAAGGCTGCGCAAATTTGCATTTTTTTCATGAGAATTTAGTTAATTATATTCATGACGCATGTGTGGTTGTTGATATTGTTCGATATTGTCTTTGTCCAAGGGCTCCAAGTTACAAGTATTTCCGCATGTTTTGCGCCTGCAATGTAGTTAACATTTTTCTTTCCTTCAACGCATCCAAAGTAGCACAGAACGTACGGGGAGGGGGAGGGGGAATAGCCCCACTAGTCTTCCCTTGCGAGTTGAAATATTCAGTGTTTATAATAATGTCGATTAACAGTCAGCTCGCCACCATTTTAAAAAGACAATTGGTCCCCAGACTAGAGGTTGCACTCACTTCCGGTATGCACTAAATTTACGTCTCATCCTCACAGACCAGTGATGGTCCATCGGGCGGAACACAATTCAGGGATGATACAAAAATTAAGTGGGGTTTGCCCTCCCCGAGGATACTAACTTCTTTGCATGCACTAAGTCAAAAGTTCGTACATTTTCAAAAAAGTGTTTGAAGTGGCTCGCGTACAAGTATGGCTATAAATTTGTAAATATTGCAAACGTTGATTGTGCTTGCTTCGAGCAGGATGCTGGCCTTCCAAAGAATATGGGAGACCCCGGGGTACTACTCTCAATTAATTATATGGGTATATGCGCCCTAATAGGTATGGTTTTCGGACCAAGGATATGTACACATTAAAATACCTACAAGTACAGCTTTTTGCCTAGGGCAATTAGACTCTGGAACAGTCTCCCAAACTCGTTGATTTTTTAAAACAGAAACAACGTAGAGGCTTTTGAGGCCACAGTCAAAGGCCACTTTCCATGCGTTGTGCAAGCTAAAAAAACTATATTTATATAGGTCGTACAATACATTAAAGTGAAGTGAAGCTTCAAAAGTCTTGAAAAGGGTTTTTGCAAATAATACAGAAAAAACCCGCATGTAAGATTTAAATAACCAAAAATATAAGAACCTCTTATATGGAAAATTGAATGTTGGATCAAAAAATTTTTTTAAGAAAGATCATTTTACAGTATAATATTTTGTATTTTTTCATATTTTCTGCCAGAAACATTAACAATCAAATTTTTTTCTATCAATCTATACGGTTAAACTGTGTAACTTACAGATCTCATTCTTCTGGAATGCAATTCTACTCAAATACCTGTAGTGCATCAAAGCAACTATGTTTCAGCAATTTCAAAGAAACTGTGCACAATGGAGGAGATCCACTGTTGTCTTCATATATTATAATGTGTCAGTACAACAATAATCTTGGTTGGCATTTCTTGATGTTAGAAACGTTTACGTGTTATCTGCTTTCCAATTTATTCTTTTTATCTTGTCTACAAGCTTCTGAAGATAGTAACATTGAAATCAAATTTGAAATTACTCACAAAGTAGGCAGTTATTTACATAAAACTGTGATGTTATAATTATGAGTTGTTATCGGTTTGGATTGAAGTTTATAAGATGCGTTTGTATATGTAGAAATTGCATTTAGTGACATAGCATTAGTAGTCATAGTGCTGCCACGCCCATTTTGGTTGGGCAACAATAAAATGTATCTAAACCAAGAGAACATGAGGGGACAGAGAGGGACACTCCCAGTCTACGCTTTGTGATATGTCATAGTCGCTAAAGTTATTTATAGATTGGCTCACAAACGAAAATGTGTTTTCCAAGACGTCCGCATTAAGACTACCCTGTCCTCGATCTGATGTGGTTAGTGCGTACATAGCGGAGAGCATTGGGGTATAGGTAAGTTTTGTCGATGAAAGCGACCTCCAGAAAGAAGGAAAGTGGTATATCTTGAGCAAGAACTCACAGTTTGAAGTATGCTCAACAGTTCCTTTAGATATAAACGGCTCGCTGGCGGGCATATTAGATTTTGGCGAAGATATAGTGTCGAAAGTGGGCAGCGATCAAGTCGGGTGGTATTTGATGGTAGCAAAAACGACACAGACAGTGAAGTATAATACGGAACCCTCGATCATATCAGCATTGCAATTTATTCATTCTTCAACTGAAAAGGGTTGTAGCTATACTTTATTCAAGAGATAGTAATTGTGAAGTTTATAATTATCATAAAGTGGCTGGGACAATTTTTGAATGAATATTTCTGCTATGTCCGCGAACGCAACAATGTTCAATGAATAAAGTTTCCTTGAACGAACATATGGCCTTGAATTTGAACAAATATATGTTCCTTAAATTGACATATTTCCTTGAGTGGATATAATTTCCCTGAATGAATATGTTTTCCTCGAACAAGGATATGCTTCCTTGAATGAACTGATAAGTTCCTTGAAATGAATATAACTCCGCGAAAGAATATAATTGCCTCGAATGATTATACTTTTTGTGAATAAATATGTGTTCTTTGAATGAATTTATTTCCTTACAGTTAACAAGTATATCATTTCCTTGAAGTTGAATAAATGCAATTCCTTGAAGCTGCATAAATATACAGTTGCTGGATGTAAAATAATGCCTTGAGTGCAAATATATTTTGTTGAATGTGAATATACGTATTTCTTGATTTTTGCATTATTTTAATACAAACGACAAACCATAGTCAACTTTGAGTGGTCACGCAAGCAAATATAAATTATGATTTATTTGTTCTTTGCATATCCTGTGAGAAGAGAGCTCTTGTATACCACGAAAAACAGAGACCTCTTGTATCCCCACGAAAAATGTTTATGTGTCCCCACGACAAATCCGCCATTATCATTGAAATTTGCCTTTTCACTAAAAACCTCAGATCGAAACGAAACGACACAAAGCAAAATAAATTAAAACAAGAAGAAGGGTCGAATCATTGCTACAGAATTATAGAAAGATCTTTTAATTCCAGTGAAAGCAGAATTGTCAGAAGTTACATACCATAAAACCTCATGGGCCACTTTTCGTTTTTCAATGTTTTTTTAAAAGGACCTTGGATGGGCTTCTTTTCGAAAATACACGCTTTTTTTTTAATAAGAACCAGTAAATTTTGGCCGAGCCTCATTGTTCTTAACTTTTTAGGAAATTTCAGCCTCAATTGTTCTTAAGCTGTTCTTATTTTTAAAAGCACTCATAGGAACAACATCAGTAAGAAATAACTCCTAAAATATTGCAAATATACCTAACTTGTGATCATCAAGCCGAATAAATCGCAGTGGAAATTCGATCGATCTCAACATTTGGAGTAATTCAACGCTCGATACAGTCGAGTTAAACAAAAATAATATAATTTTATTAAGAAAAGTAAACTTTGCATTTATGATTCCAAATCCCAGCCTGGATTGTTCTTACGTTGTTCTTAATTTTTGGCCAAATTTGAGCCTCGTTCTTATAAACTGAATTGTTCTTATAAAGAAAAAAACGTGTATTTCTGCATACTCAAGAGGTAATCCTCTTTCTAGATCAATGCTGCAAATTTGGAAACTGACGACTGTAACTAAACAATGAGAAAGACTGTTACAAACATTTTTCAACCATGAAGTATACATAAATGTCAAATAATACTCAAGAAACACACGAGCCTCATTTTGTACTGTCATGAAAAGAAGCCCGGCATGGGCTTCCTTTCGAGATTACTTTTGCAAACTCAAAAGGGAGGCTGGTATGACGACAATGGCGACAATACTTTATTTTCCACTCTAATGACTCTTGGGCGGGCTACAAGAATTTCACTGA
>JAOBRH011267928.1:2478-12509 GCA_027575125.1 Umimayanthus parasiticus | reverse complement strand
CATTAGCTACTCTATCATACCATTGTTTACTCTATCATACCATTGGCTACTCTATCATTCGGAAAGAATGAAAGGACGGTTAATAAGGTTATACAAAGAAAAACATCTTCGAGATTTGAGTTGGGACTTTTTTATTCGACCAAGAAAATTTGAGATATACAACCAAATGTTTCAAATTATTTTTAGTCTTAATTTAACTGAAACTAGCTCGGAAATCCGCCCTAACAAAAAATTGCATAATTAAACGGTAAGTTAGTAGTATCTTTCTCAGTTGCCGACCTACTTTCGAAACAAAGAGTCGCTGTTGGCAATCTATCTTTTTTGAAGTAGCAACATTTTATTTTGCATTATTGACTAAAACTGGACAAAATGCCAAGATGTGAGAAAAATTTTTCCGCTACAAGACGAATTCGAGAGGGAAAACAAGGACTGCTCGTAGCCTATTCTGTTTCTGTTTATCGTTCTTGCCTGCAAACAATATTAATTAAAATTCTACTCAAACAGTTCTATCTGTCAGTGAATGTCACAAGTTGAAAAGCTAAAACCAGGCGTTTCGTTCTATAGCCAGTCTCATTGCGTGTGATGCCATGAGCTAAGGCGAACCTTCTATTTCCTAATGTAAAACACCTTCGAGGTCTTCCGATGAAGAGAAAAAAGACTCGCAATTGGTTTCGGTCTCGCACTCGCTTAGCCATGCGGTCTTATGCTGGCGATTGATAATACCGCCCGGTTTTATGAGTGAAGTCATTCCTCTGGAACCCATGTAGGGAACTAAAGCTTATCTTCCTATCTAGTTTCAAGGAAGGCATCGCGTCAAAGCGGCTCAAAGTGCTTGCTCTTAACCACTTACTCTGGCGTTGCAAGTTGACGGCCACGCTGGTCTATCTGGCCTTCTTTCCTGCAAGCTAAAGGTGCCGTACGTTTTTAAACCTTTGTCCGATATTTATTGCACGGTATGAAGAGTCGTTTCTCTGACACCCAGGGTATAGCTACTAAATATCGTGAGAGAACGGTTTCCAAATCGTGATTTCAGATTGTGGAAGTTTCAAGATCTTGAATTCGAGATTTCTGAAGTCGTTCCAACATTTTCCGATAATTCAAACATTTTTTAATAAAATTATTTCAATGTCCTGAATTCGAGGTTATGGAAGTTCTAATATTTTGAATTCAAGATTGCTGAAGTTCCAAGATCTTAAACTCAAAATTTTTTGAAGCCGTTCCAATACCATCGTCAATTCAATATTTTTGAAGTTTGAATCATCTTGATTTCGAAATTATGAAAGTTCTAATGCTTTGAATACAATATTTTGGAAGTTCTGAGATCTTGAATTTCAGTGAACCACCCAAACTCTAAGAAACTAACTCTGTCGCCAGTTGAACTCACCGTGGACTTTTCTCACAGCACAACAACTGAATCTAAAGATGGAAGCCTGAGAATGTTTTAAGAGCACCTCAGGATGAAGTGCTATAAAAAACAAGAATATTGAGCCTCACCCAACCAAAATAGACGGTCTTAGAAAAAAGGGCTTCTTCGCCTTGTGACTGTCTAAAAATGTTTATCTTTGTGTAGTTTCCCTGTTTCCTGAAGTCTGATCCAGTTATAGTTACCTAAGCAGGGCTTGGCTGGATTCTGTCGACTCCGGTTCAAGAATTATTTTTGCTTTTCTTTAGACCTCGTAACTTTCATCTTGAAATTCTCACCTGCCAGTTTTCAGTTCCAATTGTGGCAGCAAATAAACAGTCAAATAAGGGAAATAATTAGCAATTATCCCCCGAAGTGGAGGTGACTAACAGTGGATATTTACCGAGCCGCGAAGCTAGCGATCCGCTGGTCACCGACACTGAGGGGGATAATTGTTTTAGTATTTACCCAGTCAATGAATGGATTTGGAGAATTTCAGTTTTAAATGCTCAAAAATAGTGAAAAATGCCTCGTATCTGAAAAAAAGCGCGCTTACCGTCAAGCATGAATGCTAAAAAGCAAATAGCGGTGGATATCTACTTTTTATTATCCAATCAGAGCGCGCGTAAAGTGCTATCTACTTGTTTGGCAATACTAAAAGAAAATATTATGCAGGTTGAACGCAAATTCAGATATATTAAACTGCAAACCTGGCTTCACTTCACTTTTTACAATTTGTTATTGAAGTTATTGGAAACAAAATGTCTATATTGATTAGGAAACATGCAGAGTTCATTCTACTATAAAAATAATTAGCTGCGACACAGTGTCTATTAGAATACATATTTAAATGCATGATGACGAGGAATTTGGTAGAATTCTTACTAATTTCCCGAGCTGCCAATAGACTACGAGCAGCCTCTATTTTTCCTCAGTCTTGAATTCTACTGACGTCAAATGAAAAACAAAAAGGAAACCAAAATTAATATTTTAAAACTAAAGCTAAAAAATAGTAGATTAACATGAAGTGCTATACCACTGCCAGCTTACGATGGAACTCGATTTTATATCGCAGTTGAAAATTCACGCAACCCGGTGCAAAACTCAGCAAAGGATGCCCGATTAGTTGATCTAGGCCTTTAAAATCTGTTGACTCCATCTCAAGTGTCTACTTGACTAAGATTTCAAACTCTCCCCGCACCCCGCTGAGCTGATCTGAATGAAAGCTGGCCTCGACGTAGCGTTTTCCTGTCCTGTAGGGAATCAGTGCGACAGTCACGGAAGCTTCCTGGCCCGGTCCAACGGCCCCCCTGAGAAGAGAAATCGTGGAATCAGAAGTTCGTCACGGAGGGTTTTTGACCCGGCCTCCCGAGCATACACTTTACGAATCGAATGAAAAATGGAACGGATTGGATAAATCTCATCGTGTTGCAGTGTAACGACAATTCATCTGCTCCATTCTTATTCGATCTGTTTCCGAAAGGGTACGCAACCGTATGCGCACCCGTATGGGAACGGATCGGATAAAATTCGGTACTGCATCCACTTTTTTATTTACTACTCTTCATGTTAACGCACAGCTCCCTTTTGCCGAGTTGGTACCGAACCCTGTAAGGGTTTACGAGCCAGCAATAATGTTAGTACAGCGGCCTACTACAGGACGCATGCTCAAAAAATCCAACTATCCGTACCCCTCAGAAAGAAGCGAGTAAACGTTCCCAACGATGCTTATGGCGGACCCAACATTTATCCGATCCGATCTCCACAAAATTGCCGTGTAAACAGGAATCTGTTGCATGGGGAGGTACCCGTTTTTACCTGGTCATGTTCGATATACCAAGTGACAATGAGCTCTGAGTTGCGTCACAAAGAACGCAACAATGTACTGTCACTATGAAACAATGAACAATGGCACCTCACTTGGTATATCGAACATCACCCTTTTTATCCGTTCCCACCTTTTACAAGTGTAAATCGACCTTAGAGCATAAGTATTCCTTACCCCAACGCTTTTGTCTGAGCCCGCGGTATCATACGAGACGTCTCTACGTGAAACACGCCATTGGTGAGATGGGACGGGACAGGGTTGGTGAAGTAGAATGTTATCTCGAACTGCTCTCCTTTCTTTATCTCACCTGAAGAAAGCTGCCGGAAAGAGAAAAGGAAATTATTCCGAAGGAAAGTGATAATGAATTATGGCCTAGGGTGGTCAACAAGCACGAGGAAGGTTAAACCGTTAGATGGAGCTCTCGACCCTTCTTCCCAACCCTGCACAAAACTTTCAGAAGAAAATTCAAGATCACTTAACAATCTCAAAACGTTCAATAGTTTAACAAGACCGGCTCGATTATTCCAATACTGCCATTAATTGTGGAATTTACAACTTCAGATGCCTCTGGAAATAGAATTTTTTTCTTACTCCGGATGTTTTTAAACAACCACCCCTTCCTTTTGACGGGTTTTCATTAAAAAATTAAAACACCAATTAAATATCATTTTAATGGCGTTAAAAGTGTTATACTTTGTAAATAATTTAAGAAATTCCCATTTATTTTCACTGTAAGCGCTTGAAACTCATTGCGAAACATAACACATGCACTTATATAAGATTCGTGTTCGCACTGTATCTCAGTCTTAACAGTCAACTGAACATAACACTAACACATAACACGCTTACATAAGCCTCCAGTTCAGGTTTCACAAACTCAACAGACTCCATGGCAGCAAACGCCTGCTGAGTCTCTTGCACATGCGCATTGACAAATATCTTCACACTCAAATCGGGCGCCATTTTCAGATACTCGTCCGCCTTGATGGAAAGACTCACAGATGTTTCTGAAAACCCAGGGTAAAGCACAGAATAATGAATATATATTCAAACCAATTGCCCTGACATTAATGAAACCAGCGTTAATTCTTTCCCAGTTCAGCTTGACTTGGACAACCATTTCCTTATTTCACTATGACATCGTAATATGTACCATCACGCAAAGATACCATCACAGGCAGCCCAAGCATAAAGTTAGTATTTAGTACAGCAGAGCGATGTGGCGAATTGAGTCGATTTTATACGACTTTGTATGAGAACAAATATCGAATACGCAAAATCAGAGTTTTTCTCCCACCTATTTCTTGGTGGGGGAAACTCTGAAATGAAAATCCCGTCCAAATCGCCTCTAATGGCCCAAGAATGTACAAGAATGACACAAGAGAGCAACAACTAAAGTAATTAAACTTTATTTGTGCCGTTTGCACCAATTTACAACGATTTCGAACTCGATATTTGTTCCCATATGAAGTCGTATAAAATTTACTCAATCTACCACATCGCTCTGCTTGTACTAAATACTAACTCTATGCTTGGGCTGCCTGTGATACCACACTTAATTTTCAACTAAGAAAGGTCGAACACTTTTTGCTTCGATTTTACTTGGCTTAGTGTTTAGTAAAAGATAAAACATGCCACCAACAATACAATTAACAGTAAAACGTATTTTGAAAGTGTATTTCCACTTATCCTGCTGCCGTTGTAGTTCCCGAAATTATCGAAAAGTTTAATATGCAACACTGCCAGATGTTTAACAGGTGGACTACTATTAAACCTCAGGGGCCGGTATAGCAAGATTTTAAAGTATCCCAATAAAATGTAAAGACCATGCAATTCAATTTGTTTAACAATCAGCAACGATACCATAAATTTAGACAGTTTCCATATTAATTATTTTGTTTAGTACTTCGAGCGAAATTTCAGAAGCATAGCGCACGTACGAGAACCGGCTATAAAGTTTGCCCTTGACTTGAATGTATTAGTTTATTGGCGACATGCATTTGTTGGTATGTGCAAGACAGCCAACGTTCTTGTTTGGTTATAGAATACAGCACTTTAACTGGTGGAACACACGGTGTAAACAATGAAAGGTTTCATACCGGTGCACAGCCACCTAAACTGCGAGAAGCAGATATGTTTGGACACTTACTTTCTTCTTTCCCGAGAGTCACCTCCTCGACCAACTCCTTCAAATCCTTAGCATCGATCCCAGTGTAGAAAGCGGCCTTCGCTGTTATGGTAACAAGTACATGTCGTTCATCCCTAGTTGTGTTTTGTAAGTCCAACATTATCTTGAAATCCTCGCCTATCTTCACATTTTCATCGACGCGTGCCCCAAACTTGACGTCATGTGACGTGGGCTTCTCGTAGATCTCCTCGTCTCGTCTTGAACTGAAGTTGTTGGCAAGACGAACAGCCGCGCGTTCCTCAACCGACCCTGAGGCGCATTCAACAGCAAATAATGTTAAACTTATCAACTCTAACACCACAGGTTTTGATGAACAAATGAATTGCATACTAAATGCAGTTAAGTATATGCAATATCTATTACAAAAAAACGTTTGAAACTTTTCTCGCTAAATTCAACGCATCATTGAGTAACTTCATTTGCCAAATTCTCTACTTTCTTTATATTAATTTTTCTGGAAATTAATTAAGCGATAATCATCGTTTTCGTTTGAACTCAATTGAAATAACTGGATTAAATGTTGGCTCTCAATGTTCGCCACTCGCCGTTTGTGTTAGTATCAAGTTTTGTTTCACATATAAAACAATTGTTACAATAGAAAAGAAAAATGTATAGTACACATATGTTGTATATCTTACGGGGGAGAAGACGTACTCCCTCAACCACTTTTGATTTATTACCCCGAGCGATTTGAGCAAATTATACATTACCTAAGATATATCAGTGGACATTTTAGTGTATTCGTCATACATCAAGATCTCTTGTCATTTCCACAGTAACTGAGTATGTTTCGAGTGAAAAAAAGTTTCTCTTGGGAGATTAATGGGAGTTTAGCCGTTTTCTCTACTCTATTGGCAAAATAAAGAATGAATGAATAAATGTTTTTGCATTAAAAAAAGTATGTTTTTAAAACATCTGACGTTGTTGCATGTACTTTCCTAATTTTTGACATCTGACGCACAGCTTTTATGCAACTGGATTCAGTTTTTCTTGCACGTTGAGAGGCGCAGCGTCTTCTTTGAAGAATGGTGTATTATCAGATATCAAAGGTGCTGGAAACTTGCCTTAAGGCTTAACTCCCATCTACATTTTACTCATCTTCCCTGCTCCCCCCCCCCCCTTGATTTATTAATCATCTCCTTTTCCTTTCCTTTCCCTCCCTCCCTCTCCTCTCCTACCCTTTCTCCCGCCCCTTTCCCCTCCCTTACCCTTCCCCCTTACCCTCAGGAAACTTGTACTCGTTGGTCAGATCCTCTCTCTCATTGCTCCCGACCGCTTTTGTGCTGATAAACTTGCCGATGCTCCTCCTATCAATAACCATCACCTCCATCTGGCCGTCTCTCTTCACCTGCCAGTAAACCCTGTCTCCATTCACCTCAGCAAACACGAACCCCGCGTCATACGGAAGGTAAACTTCACCGTTCTTAACGGCTTTCACTGGACAGGGGCCGCATTGGTAAATGCCTTGAAGTTGAATCATATTGTATAGAAGTTTTTTGTCTTCTTCGAATGTCAAAAATTTGGAGTTAAGAAGAAATAAAGTCAGTTGCACTTTGTCATAATAAAGGCTAGGAAAGTAGTTTGGATTCTTGCAGTATATAGAGCAAGCCAGCGCTGGACGAGCCGCAATCGAACATATTGGTATCAACCTCTATCTACTCAGAGACATTTAATTTCCCCAGGTCAGCTGAATACGTTATTCTGTTAAGTATATGCAACCCAAGATTAGTCAAACCAACTGGAAACAACTCTTAAAAAGCGATGACTATGTTTGTCATTCAGTTCACTATAACCGTCAAATGGAAACTGTTGCGAAGAGTAGACGAATTACTGAAGGTTCAGATGCAAATCTTTGAGGTTATGGATCATTGTTTGCTTAAGGCGTGTTCACACCAAAGACGCAACTGACAAAGGCTGACGCAAGAGCGATAAACTAAACAATTGACGCACACGCAAGAAAAGGAAGAATTCCGTTTTTCTTTCTTGCGCACACCTTGCGCTCGCGTTTGCTATTGCTTCACAAAGTTCCAAGTGTGAATGGAGGTGACGCAATCGCAGACGCAGAAATAATCGCGCGTGCGCACCGTCTTCGCCTGCGTCGCTTGCATCACTTGCGTCGCTGGTGTGAATGCGCTTGCGTTTGCGTCTGTAGTGTGAACACGCCTTTAGCTGACCCTTTGAGAGGTAGTCGGCTGGAATCAAATCCTTTATCTACGTAAATAAGTGACACAGAGTTCTTTCTATAATTAAAATTTAGAAACTAATTGTCACAAATGCAAATCATAAAAAAGTGAGTAGTAACACAAAGCGATTTTCATAAGTAAACTAAAAAATGGAGAGAAGCTGGAAGCTTTAAAAACCAAATCAAACTGCACTGCACTTCTGTGTTATATCTAAAAGTTGTAAACGCGCTTGCACGCTGTTTTTTTTATAAAAACCAGAAACTTTCGGCTGTTGCTAGGCTGTTCTTAATTTTTTGGCGACTTCAACCTCAAATTGTTCTAAAATTGTTCTTATTTCCTGATATTTCCGAACAGTGAATACGTTTCCCGGAACAATAAAATGGCACTAAGATGTACGTGTTTTCTATTGATTCATCAAGCGGTGTGCTAAAAAACTTGAAACTGTCAATACAGCGCCCGCGAATACTCTATTTTAGACCAGCTGCTTTAAATACTCTCGAATACTCTCTTTTAGGCCAGCTGCTTTAAAATTCAGTTTATATCCTTCTTCTAGTGGCCCATGACCCAGCTAGTTCTAACAACACCGCTTTGTATACATGTACATTTCAATCTGTGTATAAGGGTTAAATAAATTTCAGCCTGGTGATTGTTCTTAGCTTGTTCTTAAATTTTTGGCAAATCTAAGCCTAGGTGTTCTTATAAAGTTTGTTCTTATAAAAAAGCGTGTACTATAATTATTTATTATAAGATGTTTAGAAAAATAAGTATTCACAGACGAAGAAAATAGAGTATTCAAAAGTTTAAGATAATAATTACACTAGATATATTGCTGAAAGGAGAAGGAAAAAACAAATAATTTAAAGCCAGCGGTTACCATCGCTTGTTTCTTGTGGAGTCGCATCTATTGCTTGCCAGCCGGCGAATCCATCGGGGAGGTCTGGACGGGCGAAGAACGACTCGTTCCAAACGTGAAAGTTCCTACAACGTTAAGTAGAGCAAATAATTATGTGTGGGTGAGACAATTGTATCTCTCGGAAACTGTCTATAGCGGTTTAACAGGAGAAGGAGGGGTTCCTAAAAATATTCTCCCTAATATTGGTTTGTTCTACTGAGTCAAAAAGGTTTACGCTACCAAAGTCCATGGTGAATGGTGACTGACCATTATGCGATTGACCACTACTTCAGTTCTCTAACAAATCGTACTGATCTGTTTGGACTCGAGGGCTTCTTTGGAACCAAAGCAATCAAACTAATTTCTTGAATGTAGCTAGCTCTGACACCAACTTCACATATTTATTTTATTGACTAATTCCCACCATCGGGCATCCATTATTTCTCAGTCAAAAAAGACTCACCAGATAGAATCGTTCAAATCACTCAATGGTCTGTCGTCCATCCCGTAATGGAAGTCGATTGTCATACTGGCGTCTGTGTCGTGTGCAGACTCGAAGTTCGTAACGCTACGAGTTGGTATTCCCATGGTACGAAGAACTACAAACAGTTGTGAAATCATAAACACGTTTAACGAAATCTTTTACAGCTTAGCTTTTAACCTTTCAAAAAGAATAGCCACAGAAAGCGCTTCTGGCAGAAAGTGGTAGTATAATTTGCAATTATTCTTTAAAATCGAGGCGAAGAGTGGAAAATATTCACCAACATGCAAAGCATGTGAAGTTTCCTTCGGAACAGAACGACTTGCAGAGATGGTGACATTCAAGTTATCTTAAAAGGAGAGGTTTTGCTCAATGAAAGTAAATTCGTTCTGTTGTGTGAAAACCAATCAAAAGGAGAGTTTAATTGTTGAAAACGTGGCGTTCATTCAGTGTGGGAGGCGTTTATTCGAGGGCAGGGTTTATTTTTGAATTCAACTAATCCATTTAATTTCATGCAAACGATTGAGACTGAACGTTACAAATTTCTCATTTTCTGGTTTTATTCAGTCCTCAGTTCAAGTGTAATCAAGGAAAACAGCCTATCTGGCACGAGCAGATTGGCTGGTTGTTGAATTTTGAGAACTTGTATATAATTCAAATAAACTCCGCATCATGGGTGCGGCGTTTGTTAGAGGGGGGCGTTTAATCGAATAAATACGGTATGCTGATACAGTATCTTTCAATACACTTTATTCCGAAAGCGACCGTATAATCGAATACTCTCCGACCAAAATTGCACATTTAACAATTGTTCCCCGAAGTGGGGGTGAATAGCGGTGGATACTTTACTTTTTATTGTCCAATCAGAGCGCGCATAAAGTGCTAATTTTTGACTAATAGGCAAATACTAACTCATTATAGAACACACTCAAAACTAGCCTCTTAGTTCATATAGTGTCACTAACTGTACATTACAGTGAATTTATATGTGTGATGAACATCCAACATTGGCCGTACGGTGCACTGTACTTACTTCTACTACTGAACAAGTCTAAGG
>JAOBRH011266816.1:0-11110 GCA_027575125.1 Umimayanthus parasiticus | reverse complement strand
CAACCCTGCCTCTAGTCTCCATGATGAAGCGGGTGATATAAGCGAAACTGGACTTGCAAAAGCGCTGGTAGATGAGAGCAACCCTGAAAAGGGTGAGATCGAAGGTGAAGGAAAAAGTGTGAAAGTGAGAGTTCAAAATGCGAAGACAGATGTAGATGTAGACAGACCAGATGGGGATGACGAGGTCAGTATGAAAACAAAATTAATGGTAGGGATCACAACTTCAGGTAGAAAGCTGATTACAAGAAAGTTAACTAACTGATTGAGTGCCTCTGGTGACAAATATAGCAGTTGGGAAGTGGCAAGTGGCAACAAATGTTGCACTGGGGTTCAACTCCTCAGTAGCAAGTCAATTCCGAGTAGGGCATCGCCTGCTGAGATTGCAACATCTAACAATCAAATTTTCCTGAAAGAAGTTGGACTGTCCACTGTAGATCGGCTGCATAATGGCGAGTGTGGTGTTACTTCACGAGACAGAGAAGAAAGGAAGGAATGGGAGGAAAGGCAAAAAAAAAACAGTCAACGCGATGGACCTAGCTACTTCTGTGCTGGCAAGAATAAGAAATAAACCACTCTCTGCTCTAACCTACAGAATTTCCGTGATCCTGTTCCACGGAGGATTGAGAATGTCGGAGACAATCAGACCAAACCACCTGGGTGTCAGTATGTCATCCATAACGAAGAAGCAAATGGGTAGTGGCAGCGATACCACTGTATTGATTTGGAAGAAGTCTATAGTAGAAGTCCTGAGAGCAGTTCACCTGCTGCAAGAAGCGAGACGTCCGCAAGTTCCAGAATTCAAGGGTTGATGACATGGTTCTAGACGGTGGATTTTAGCGAGGTGACGGTGCACCTTCAACTGCTGCCTAAAGATCCTACAACAGATCACTTCAACAGTTGTTGGTGAAACCTCCATTGACGACACAATACTTGACCAAGCAATAAGTTTGCTTTTAAATAGAAAGCTACCACGTTTCAGGTACGCATTAATTTAAATTTTACTTTTACAAATTCCGCTTAGGTGGATATTTTTTAAGAAATTTATACAAATCTGAAGTTTTAATTTTGTATGATTAACATTTTTAAGAGTTGCGGAAACCCATTTTTTCGAAAGGCAATATTCTTTAGGTTGTGAACGACATGACAAGTAAATACGATGCCAAAAGCGATTAACCATTCAAAATATAGTGGGTGTTACTTTGAATGGATGAGTATAAAAAGTTCAAAAGGGAACAGGATGCGTAGCAGTACGTAGAGTGGAAAAATTGATTGGTATACGTTTTCTGTCACCTTCTGAAACCGTCTCATTTTAGACTGGTAACAGGTTCCTATGAAACTAACGATGTATTATTTCTTACAGGGTTGTCACTGTTAACTGGATGTAACATTCAAGGACTTTTCCAGGACTTTCCAAGAAGTTCTCGAGCAAATTCAAGGGCTTTCTGTACCAATACATTTAATTACTGTTTATTAACTCGGCGATGTAAAATGGACATGTTTAGACAACAGAAGATGAAAGTGCCTTTAAAATACTTGCAATTGCAAGTATAACTGGTGAACATACTAAATTTTTGTCTCCTTTTTGACTTGGAGAAGTCTGCAAGCATATTGGAGGATTGCTGCACCTCATATCCTCAGAACTTTAGAGGGGGAAACGATAGGGCCTGTGCAGCTCACCCACACGGTTGGTACAGACCATCAACAACAAGCAGAAAAAGATATACTGCCACGAAAACATCTGAAATAGTTATCAGGAAAGCAAGAGCAAAGCACAAACAGTTGTTACGAGACAATCGAACAAGGCTGAACAGAGCTCCTTTTGACCCCCGAAGTTTGTGACAGACAACCGTTAGTGTTTCCAAAGATGACATTAAATGACTTGCTATAGCTTCAGATGGTAATTGCTGTCATCTTATAATGTTGAATAATCCGGGGCGCTAACAAAAACGGAAAATCGACTAATCTATACTCCATTCATTGCAGTAGAAGGATTACGGCTAATGATCTCTGTTTCTTTGAAAATTCCCTTGGATTCCTGTACATTCTGTTCCAGAGAGGATCCCTCCACACTGCAAAAACAGGCATGTTAAAAGAACACGCTAAGGTGCATGTTGTGTGCTTTTTGTGTTACACACAACACGCACCTTAGCGTGCGTGTTGTGTGTTAAAAGAACACACAACGCGCGTGTAGTGTGTCGAAACAGCACGAAAAACTAGAGTTAGTTTTTCAAAAGATAGCACAACACGCGTGGTACGAGCTAAAACGACACGCAGCACGCGTGTCATTTTCCAAAACCGCTGCTCACAGCACGCGTGATACGAGTTCAAATGACATGCAGCGGGCGTGCTATTTTTTAAGAATGCTCGCAGCATGCGGGCTACGAGTTAAATAACACGCATGCAGTATAGCAGTGGTGTTGAGTCACAACGTAAATAACTCTGTAAATTATTAGGAACCAAAAAGCGAAAGAACAAAAAAATTACTTTATGAAATGATTAATTAGTCACGATTCTATAATACTGCAGTAATGCATGTATACAGTATGTAGCAAGCAACTATTGAAATTTTCAATGGTATGTAACAATGTAAATTCCTTTAAGGGAAGAAAGCAAATAAGAAAAGATTAACAGAAGAACAAAAGAAGCAGACTATGACACTCAACATAACAAAAGGAAATGTAGCAATGCAAAAAGTTTTCTCTTGTGTTATTCAGGAGCATGAAATTGATTAAATTTCTGGTTCAACAGAGCATTGCCAACAGTTGCTCCAAAAATCCCTATACAAAATACATTTCTGACACGGTGATTTCATACTTCAAGTCTTTGCATCATATATAGCACAAAAGCTAGCAAAAAATGTTGGTTGATGTGGCTTATGCCATAAAAGGACAACATGCAAATTAGCAAAACCATGACATCATATTTGCGATTTGTGGACAGCTCAATGCAGAATTCAGGGTATCTCCACAAGTGTTGTATATAACTGAATGTAGCTAACTTTGCAAGGGACATGGGAATTACTGTACAAATCCCCCAATCATGATGAGGTGTAAAACATGGTTGCTAAGGAAATAAACTTGTGCCCAGTCCACAATCTTTTTTGGTAATTTCCTCCAAGACATCTATTTGAGTAAAGTGAGTTTTAATTTCTTGCCTAGGACAAATATGCTAAAAATAGACTCTTTAGTGGAAGTGGTCTAAAACTGAGCTCGTTGCCATAGCATCTACTCAGCATTGTCAATTTTAATATCAATCAGAGCCTAATATCCCTATCAAGGTTGGTTACCTTTGATGATTAAATATTATAAGCAGAGAGAGAGAAATGTAGCTTATCCAAATATAAAATTATACTTTGCGATGACTGGATGACATGAAATGCTGTGTCAGCATTTTCACTGAATGTCAATATCTCTGGAATGATTTTGTTTTGATACATATCTTTCAACCAAGATCACAAATAGAAATGTTATTTTTCCATCATAGTGCCACTTTAACCTACAGCCTTCTACAGGGTCACCAGTCCTAATGAAACCATCATACAGAATATACAAATTACAGTATATATTTCAACAAACATTAAAATTGTCCAACAATGTTTTAGAATATGATAGGTACCAAACACAGTATTCAGGTACTGTTGCTGAACACAGAAACTCATGGTTAATTGTAAATCTACAATTACATGCATTAGTTTCCATCATCTAGATTTGAAGTTCTATGCAATAGGTATTTCTTATCTGCAAGAAGACCTAGTGTTGGCAGTTTTGTTGCATAAACTGGGAACTTGTGTGCGAGGTCTGCGATCACAATGACCTGTTGCTCCCCATTATGGAGACGACGTATCCTGTAGGCAAAATAGTGGTACAAGAATTCTTCAACTCTGAGCAGTTGTACAACAAACAACTTAATGTCCTCTACCACCAATATTTCCTTCAACACTGCAAACTGAGGGTACCAATTCCTGACCATCAAGGTCAGTAACCTTCAAAAAGCAACCATTTTTGTATTCGATTCCCATAAGAGTTGCCATGTTTGTGCTAAATAGAAATTGAAAAGATGTTGATATGTTTCAAAGAAATTGAAGAAAGATTCACTGCACTGGGAAAAAAGTTACATGACTGTTCAACAGACACTATGTTGCTGTAAAGAAAAATTTCTATACTTTCTATACCAGTACTTAGTTATAATTTTCTTTACTACTGACAAGAAAGAATGTATCAACAAGTCCTGCAATCTGCATACCCCTACTTTGACATGAAATGTTTAAAACTTGGTAAAATAAGTATTAAGAGTAGATTTTTGAAAACTAAAAAATATCGGATATTTACAGGTATAGCATTCATTTTCTATGTTCAGTTAAATATTAGAAAGTACATGTAGATATGACATATTAAAACATGCACTCTGATTGGCTGCAGCGCTATTTTCTAATTTCCAATAACTAAATATAGAAACAACTTTACTGGCAGCTGATAATCGTTACAACTGTATGAACCTATCATTGTATTAAAATTACAAGGTATTACCTAAAATAAATTGATTGAATGATGTTAAGATATTTAGAAGACTTACTGACAATTCTTTTGCCCTTGGTAACATTGTAGTTATAATATTTAAAACGAATGATAAGCATTATTTATATTTTATTAACAATCCATTGGTCACTTGTTTCTAGCAGTTACATGTTATGATGTTTTATGTATGCACACTCAGAATGTTTTCACAATTGTTCTTTTGCTTGTGTAAAGGCACATGATATTTTTTAGCGTTTCTACAATCAATCAAACAGCATCGCTTGTGTTTCTTGATAATAATAAAAAATACTTTGACATTATGAACACTCGAAAAGCAGAAGAAACGCTTGGCTTTGCCATGTTTTTTCTCAACAATTTTCTCATGTTCTCCAATGTTCATGCATAATTTTCCTCATACATTCTCTTACATTAAAGTTCAAATCTTAACCTTATGATTCTCGAGTGTATTTGTCTGACTTTTATTTCTACAAAAGGCAAATAATATGATTACGAGTATCTTCTGGACATTGCATGCCAACTCTATGCAAAAATGTACTCACGTCGAACATTTCCTTGATTCTGACTAAGTTCATTGGCATTATGCTGAGATTAAAAAACATTTTCACAAAGAGGAAAAATTTGTTTTTGTTACATTGGAATTAAATTTTGCGGAAATATTTTTTGTGGGAAAATTAATTTGTGCTACTTCTTTTTTAACTGCAATTTTTTAACTTCAAATAATGTATGTTATGTAAAAGTAGCATTAAAATCATACTACGATCAGCGACAAAGATGTATAGTAATGTATTTGAAGCTTAAAAATACATCAGAATTTGTTTTGGCAATCCAAGAATATATGACTTACAATTGTCTCTTTTGTTTGGCCATCCAAGTGGTTTTTGATGTACCAGTTCCCCATTTTGGTCCATTGGTCCAAAGTGGCATTTGGTACGATGCTATTTTCTGCTCTGTACAACCGCTCCACTTTTGCATTCTACCCTACTTACATATGGCCAGTATCTCAGGCCAGCAAAATTAAACACTTTCATATTGAATACAGCTAAGGATCAATTTATTTAACTACAGCAAGATTTCTCCACTTTGTTTTGGGGACCCCAAAGTTTCAATATTAACCTATCTATGTAAAACAGGAACAGAGAGTCCCCGATTTTGAAGCAGGTCTGGGAATTCTTTCCCA
The DNA here is from genome assembly GCA_027575125.1 of Umimayanthus parasiticus. Lineage (NCBI taxonomy): Eukaryota > Metazoa > Cnidaria > Anthozoa > Zoantharia > Parazoanthidae > Umimayanthus > Umimayanthus parasiticus. The sequence goes on along the minus strand of JAOBRH011266816.1, from coordinate 5,398 downwards.
TCCAGTTGACGCAAGGATTTTGAAAATTTCAGAAAGACAGTGACAAAGAAAGGGCTAATCTTGCAGAAGGAATTGAAAACAAACATGGATTACTTTAGCTATAAACAGAAATATATAATAAATGTTCAAGCTGTCTGTGATAGAAAGGAAAGTTTATCGATATAGAGGTAAAGTGGCCTGGAAGTGTACATGATGGGAGGGTCTCTGAAAACTCAAGAACCAAGACTTTTGAGAAAGGAAATGCTTTACTTCTCAATGCTTTACTTTGCGTGAAGTTTGTTATTTGAGACTGCTCGGCAAAGGGTGGTCCAGGACGCATCGTGCAAATCGATGAGTCTGTTTAATCACAAACAGAAGTACCACAGAGGCAGAGTGGCGGATCACCAGATTTGGATTTTTGGGATTTGCGATCCCTCAACAACACCGGCAACTGGATATTTGGAGATCGTTGAGGGACGAAACACAGAAACCCTCCTTCCCATCATAGAGAAGCACGTCCTTCCCAGCAGCACAGTTCATTCCGATAAATGGCGTGCATGCAACAGAGTCAAACAGCTCCCCGGCTTGGCCGATGGCACTGTTAACCACAGTGTCAACTTTATCCACCCGGGAACCGGTGTCCAACGCAAAACATCGAGTCATATTGGAACCACGTCAAGGCAAAACTTAAGCACATGAGGGGAACTCAACAAGATATGTTGCCCGGCTTCCTAGACGAGTTCAGGTCGCAGGAAACGTACAGCAGAAACCCCGGAAATTGCTTCGATGCTATCGTCGCATAGATCGCAACACGGTATCCCATGTGAACATCTAGTGATCTACAAAAACGGCTTCTTTAGGAGCCAAAAAACCGCTTTTAGTTCGTACTCTAGTCGACTGTTATCGACGAATTCTACTAAATACAAGTCCATGGAGATGAGGAGGAAGCAGGCGGGAGTTACTGGGCAACATTCAAGCGTCTCAAAAGCGAAACGTTCCCTGTTTTCAAGCTTCACTGCTGGACGAAATGTCGGTACGTTATTTAGCTCGAATGTTAGAACTCAACAAAAATAGTGCATAAAAGTCGCATAATTCTAAGTAACGTTTTGAAATCATTTTTTTTTAAATCTAAATAATCTCGATGATTTAAACCTTTGGCGTTTCATGTAATAAAAATGCCGACATCACTTGATTATTGTAATAATTTCTATCAACTCTTCCAATGCGTTTTCTTCTGAAACCCATAGATTATTTAATAATAATAATTGATTGCTTAATAACAACATTTCTTGCACGGATTTTGTTTTTGCATTTTATTAATTTTAAAGGAATGTTTTATTTCATTGTGCACAGATTCAAGATTGATCTTGGTTGGGCAGATAGATGTCTAAAATTATCCTACTTTGTGAAATCGTCACTTCAAAGTTTAATTTCTTCTAAATTGCAGACAAACGGCACGCATAACAGTGGAGAAACTCCCCGAGATGTGCCCTTCTTCAACAACAGACTACGGAGAGGCCGCACTGTGACAATGCCAGGTCCCAGCCAAACCGAGATGGGGACTCGAAAATACGGTTGGTGAAAATTACAAAAATTTTAAAGGGTTTCAATAAGTGTAACAACATGCTGGCCATTGATACCATATTCTGCCATGTCCAACCACTACGGTGCTTATGCTACAAGGACGGAAACATCGACGAATGCAGCTGATGGATTCTCAACTACTTTTATTATTTTATGCAAAGGAATGCGAATGGTGAAAAACTAGGAGCTTTACTTTGATACCGCATAAAGATTAAATTGATTTATGTTTACCAAGTTTTGACGTTCTGTTTTAAAAAAAAATTGATGAAAAAGTGACCAGGTGCTCACAATCTCATGAGAAGTTTTTGTACTCTGTAGTTTCGAAACATTCTCACTGATGTTCGCGTTCTCGTTCCCTCGTTCCCTAAGCTACCAAGCAGCTTTAGAATTCTTGTTTGTTTTAATTTATGTATTTGGGTACAGCATAAACAAAAAATGGTCCTATCGGTATTGCAGATTCGTAACCCAGGAACACTGTTGCAGCAATTAGCACAGCCAACAGCCATTATGACGACGAAGTCCTTTCCCCTGAACTGTTTGGCGCTGAAAGAGACAAACTGATTCAGGAACTAAATAATTTGTTAAATCATCAAAACTTTAAACAAGAAGGAATAAAAATTTCAAACATAATCAGAATGAGCTATATAATTTTTCACTTCCTGGCCAGTAATTTGCAGAAAAGATTTGAAGACCATAAGCATACGGCCTCATGGTGGACGGCCAACGATTTACAGCAGCTGTCATTTTCGGAAATTCTTGAAATTAGTGTGGGCATTTTCCTTTGTATTTTGTGTATTGACTCTCTTGAAGATATCAAGAAACTTCTCGAGGAAGAAATTAGACCTCTACGATCTAAATCTAGACCTCTACGATGTTATCTCTAGAAGATAAGTTTTGTGCTTTGGAAAAATCCGTTGGTTACGTATCTGGCAAATATGACTAACTGCTAAACCAGATCCAGATAAGAAATGATAAAGTTATAACTCTTACAAGTGATGTAAAGAACACGAAGCAAGAACTAACCAATGCGAAGAAGGGCTCTATGAACATAGTCAACGAGATAGATGACCTGGCTCAACATTTAAGAAGATTGTATTTTTGCAGTTCCTCTCAACAAGAAAGCCATCTTACAGAGCGAACTCATCCATACCGGGCAAAACGTTGCTGGGTAAAACTGCTGGACAAAGCGGTAATAACCAAGGCTGTATTAAGTCGATCTATATTCAAAACAGTACCTTCTTCAACTATTTTCTGACGTTCTCACGGGCTGAAACTTTAGCACGGTCTGGAGGTGCGAACAAGGGCTGAAATATTACGCATTTGCTGCAGGAAAGGCACAACTCTGCATTCTTATTTGAATTCGTATTACATCAGATCACTCTTAACAATGGCGGGAGGTACTCGCTTGAAATGCTCTGAGAAATTTGATCAAGAACCAGAACCAGAGGTTAACATGTGCTCTCTATATTTGGTTAGAGAGCTATTAAGCGTTCAAGAATCTACCATGAAATTCTTTTTTTTGGTTTTTGCTGAATCCACTAACACAAGACTTGATAATATAATCAAAGATATACAAGCACTTCGATTAAGTCTCGAGTTTAGTCAAACCGAAATTGCAGCCCTGAAAGAGGCAAATTGTTTCAAACGACTTGAAACCCTCGAGTCCAACATAGAAGAGATGATCGCAAAGACAGACGACCTAGAGAATTGATCGCATCGCAACAACTTGTGCTTTGAAGGCATTCCTGAACATCATGGCAACAAGTCATGGGAGAGGTCAGAAGAGAAGGTGAAAGAACTTATCTCTAACCAACTACGCATCGATCCACAAGAAATCATCATAGAACGCGCCCATCGTGTAGGTAGGAAAACCTCAGGAGAATCAAAGCCTAGGCCTATCATCGCCAAATTCTTGAAATACAAGGATTGAGATGCAGTCCTAAAAGCAAGGAGAAACCTAAAAGGCACCAGGCAAACGATTAGGGAAGATTTTTCCAAACGTAATCTCAAAAAACGCAAGGATCTCCTTCCGAAGCTAAATGAAGCTCGTAAAGAAGGAAAGATAGCTTACCTAAGCTATGACAAGCTGGTTGTTAAAGAACCAAGACATCATCAATTTGCACCAGGCTTTCCCGCTCAACCTTCGCCGTACGGCAATGGGTTTCATTCATCAGCCAGTATTCATCCCGGGTCCAAGATTTCAGTCACCTAGATCCAGTGTCAATGGCGCTGCTCAAACTGGCACACAAACCTACTCTCAGCAGACAAGCAGTGATGGTATTCAACCCAAAGAAGATAAGTAAAACCTGTAAATGGACTTATTAAGTAAACATTTGCCTTTCGTCCTTCTCGACGATGAACAATTTAACTTAGCTTTATTCGAACTAAATCACGGCCCTGTCATTTTCAATTAGGATCGTTTAGCATCCTTATTCATAAATCCAATTACTGTTGAAGAGAAAATTACTTCTACTCCGGACTTAGATCCTGATTTACATTTCCTGACACAAGCTGATAGGAAGTATTTTGTCCCAGATCAGTTCAACGAAGTAATTACGCAATCCAGCAATAATTCAGCTCGTTCACTACTACATCTAAATATTCCAAGTATTAACCAGAATCTTTCAAAGCTCACTGATTTTCTGAATACTCTAGATCTTGACTTTAAGATAATTGGCATTTCTGAAACGTGGCTAGATGGCAACGACACCTTTAGTGATCACATAGATATAACAGGCTTTAATTTTGTACACCAATCGCGTGTGGACAGGACGGGTGGTGGTGTAGGGTTATTTGTTAACACTGACTTAAATTTTAAAATAAGACCTGATCTAAGCTTCTTTGAAACGCAAGTTTTAGAGTCTATTTATATTGAAATAATAAGGCCTAACCAAAGCAATGTCTTAATATGGACTATTTACAGACCACCAAACTCAAATTTTGGATTGTTTATTGATAAAATGAATGAAGTTCTGGCAAGACTTGCAAAAGAACAAAAAGATTGTTATATAATGGGAGACTTTAATATTGATCTTTTAAAATATCAACAACACAGCAACACCAATGATTTTCTTAATACCATGTTTTCACATTCCTTCTTACCAGTCATCAACCGGCCAACCAGGATCACCTCACATACTGCGACATCTATAGATAACATCTTTACTAACTGCTATATTCAAAATAATCATTCCATAACAAATGGTTTATTGTTCACAGATATATCTGACCATTTACTCATTTTTTCTATAATACCCCACCAGGACAAGACTGACGATACCCCTATTAAACTAACTAAACGACTAATTACCTCTGAGTCAAAAAAGAGATTCAGCGAAGAATTAGAAAAATGTAATTGGAAAGAAATATTGAATTGCAATGACTCAAATATTACCTATGATAAATTTATGTCTACATATAGTAATATTTATGATAAATGCTTTCCCCTTAAAGTCTTAACTAGGAAGAAAGCTAAACCAGCAAGCAAACCATGGATCAACAAAGGTCTCCGTGTAATCAATCAAGACTAGGTCTAAGCTATATGAGAAATTTCTGAATAACCCAAACAACCTAAATGAGTGCAAATACAAAAAATTTAAAAACAAACTTACCCATTTGCTAAAAAGTTCTAAGCATAGTTTTTATGATGCAAAATTTGAAAAAGCAAAGGGAAATTTAAGGGTTACTTGGAAACTCCTTAGTGAAATTGTTAATCATAAAAGAGTAAAATCAAAAATGCCCACAACATTTGTTCACAGTCAAAATGAAATCAGTGACCCCTTGCAAATTGCAAACAAATTCTGTGAATATTTTACAAATATAGGACCCAGCTATG
>JAOBRH011264594.1:0-12514 GCA_027575125.1 Umimayanthus parasiticus | reverse complement strand
ACTGCTAAGCAAAAAATCTTAGCTAAGCTCAAACTTAGCTCAGCAAAATTCAAGCTCCAGTGTAAAAACACCCATTATTGTTTGATTTGATGATGTATACAGGTGCTCACCGTAGGGTTTGTCATCTACCTGTTGCTCACGTGATCGAACCGAAAGGGCGCACAAGGCGCCTCTGGCTACCGCTGTACAGCTCATACAAGATCTCAGATCATGTTGCGATGAGACTGCTGGCCACAACACCGGCATTGGCCTTATTTGCGAGTGCGCGAGTTCTTTTATGTCCCTCGATAAAACAATGAGAGACTAGACCAACGGCTTAACGTCCTGTCCAAGGACGGTGTGGCGAAAGAAAGTCGCCTAAAGTTCAACCCTCGATCAGGCTGGGAATTAAATCCGGGACCTCATGGTTGGCAGTTAGAGATCTTACCAACTGTTATAACGTACTAAACCGCAATTTTCGCCAGCACATGCTGAGCCTCCCCTCAGAGTAATCAGTCTGTGTGATGCTGAGAACAAAAATCCCTTTTGCCCTGTCACTCCGGTCGGAGTTGACGGAGCTGTGGTGGTTTTTCCCTCACCTTTGCTGGGAACATCTTGCATTATGGTTAAGAGTTTTTATGATTTATAACTTGGTTTGAAATAAAACGGCCACTTCCTCTTCAAGTAAGCGGCCAAAATACGCCATATATGGGTAAGTGTATTTATTCCCAGCAATCAGAACTTAGACAGCGGAATACGCCTCGCTTGTTTCATAGTATGTTTTTATAGGGACATAGCCCAATAAATTATTCTGGCCGACCTTTGAATACTACTACCGCGTGCTATTTAGGAAAACTTTCGTATTTTCCCAATGTTTAGCTCGCGATCATTGACATCGTTTAAGAAATTTAGAAAACAGGTCAGACTTCCTTTGAACGTCATGTGATTTATGACAGGTATCCACTATAAACTTGACTGATCGTGCCTTACTGAGTAAAAAACCATCGATCTTTTAAAAAGAATAGACTTTTGGTGTTTAGTCTTGGTCTTTGTCGGCTGGTTTTTGTTGTATAATGTAAAAAAGTTGTTAAAAAATTTTACTACATTTTGCGTTATTAGATTTCGCGTTTAAAGCTTTATTACACTTGTTATTATTATTATTATTATCTTAATATTTTATTACATTAGTCTTAGCAGTTGTATTACAATATACGCGTCAGTTTGATTGCATTTTGCGTTAATAAAACATTTTGCGAAGATTTTTATTACATGTTGCTTTTAAGATATCCGGTAAATTTGCGGCGATTATTACATTTTGCGGCGTAACATATGGCGACAAATTAGAAAGCGTTGTTGTCTAATTTAACATTATCAACCATTTTTAAAAGCTAGACTCATTGCTCTCAAGTGCAAATGGAAACGCTGGCCAAAAGCGCCTACAAACATCTGAGATTTCATTTTGATCATTGGTAGCTAGTGTCTAAAACCAGAGTTTTGCCTAAGCACGGAAAATTCCCAAAGCAACCTGCTCCTTTTGATTCATGACTAAAAGTATAAATAACAACTACGATTGTGAATGTGATAATAGTCTTCTTAGTAAGACAATAGGACATTGCCTGTTCTTGAAGCACTATTTATCATTAATTTACCGTAATATCGCTTAGTTATTGTGGTTTTGAAGTAAACAACAAGTCCAACAAGTAAACAGAGTAATTCGTGAACGAGCTGTTCTTCTTTGCAGGCACTAGAGATATTTTTCACAATGAGTTCAGGCTGTCAGTATGGGAAAAAGTGAGATGAGGTTTTTTAAAATAAGTAGCTAGAGAGATTCGAGACAAAGCAGAATGGAAAAGAATCGAGACGGGTATAGAACGCAATGCAATGAGGGGTTGGGAGTTCGGCTAGGCAGTGATCAATGGCTATTCGTAGAGGAAGTGTGAAGGCTGATTTTTGTTGAGCATTACTGGATACATTGGCAATCTGTACTGAGTTTTGTTTCTGCTTCGGTTTGTACTGGCAAAGCTGTTAAAGAATCAAAAACTCAGGGCCTGTCCGTGCACTAGCTAACAACATATATTGAAACTGTTATGTTGAGAGGCTGCCGTGAACACAGTCTTATTGGATCTGCTTTGAGTGAAGCTCAGTAATAGTTCAATTATGTAAAACAGTACAACATTTAGGCAAATACATACAATGCAAAAGATTCAGTTTTAGTTTGTTTCTGGAACTGTTTCAGATTTCGGTTAATCTTTTAAGTGGCTCGTTTCGCTTTTTCAGTCTTTGAGCAACGAGCTAAACAGGGATGGAGTTGGATGTTTGGTTTGGTGATTTCCATGCAATCGTGATACAAAACTGTGACTGACCAAAATACCTAGTACATATTTTCCAAATAACATGACAAAATGGTATATTGAAAATAGCCAAAGCATCAGTCAATATAAGACTGAATGTGGTTGCCACAAGCTCTACTGACTGATGCAGCTGCTCACTCACCAAGGTACAAACAGATTGCATTCCACCTAACAAAAACAACATGATCTTTACAACGACATGCAATAAAATCATTTTATCTAGGACTACAGAAAAAATTGATACATTGAGTGCATTCAGCACATCCTCCTGAATGTTAAAGGCTCAATATCTCCAATTTGCTTGCATGCATTAAGTATATTAATTCAGCAGAAACGTTTTTATACATATTACATTTGAAGGTGAAGGAAATTTGCTGGAGGGCGTTTCTAACTCATAATGAATTCAAAATGTTACTTGGTAAAATAAAAAAAATGACTTGGTTAGAAAACCGAAGTTCATGGACAGTTGAACTGATTGTAGCGTAGGTTGAAACCGGCTACAATTGAAAGCAAGTTGTTGTGTCTTGTCAAAATTAATCAGCTTATCACTTATTACTCATTATGCCATTTCAACGAAAAGTTCTCTGCAATGCAGTGCTACATACACCTCACTCAGATTTTGATATTTTAATGATTAAATAAAGCTTGATTATAAATCAAAGACTAAAAGTTGTTGATAACATACGGAAATCAAACATCCTATACTTTGTAGTAGGTCGAATCTGGGTACAACGGTCTACAAAATTCTAGAAACGCAATGTCTCTTGTTCTTTCTCCGTTTCGGCTCTTTTAATTCACTTCATTTGGACACTTCTTTACTATTAGAACTGCGAGACATGTACAATTGTATTTAACTTTAAGACAACAAAGCGTGTATTTTTATTTTCATTTCAGTGTACTGGTAATGTTCTAGAGTTGTATTTTGTATGTTATACCAGTGACTGCTTTTAGAAGCAGGGTTAATATTTTGTTCATCGGTCTATTTTTTAATCAACCGATCCTGTGTTTCGCTTCCATCTGTACTGGCCTCATTTGCTATTTGTTCTATTTTCAGATAGGAAGAGTGCTGATACAGACGAAGATTTTCAAGCATTTTAAACAAGTTGTTGTTGGTAATAAAAATGCTAGAATTGGAAGAAGAGATAGTTTTGTTTTATTGTGAGACTGCTGGCGTTTAGCAGCCATGAATCTTGATGATTCCCGAGATCTGGTCAATACGTTCAGCGAAGGGTAAAATCTTTACCATTCATCCCTCTAAATTACATGAAGAAACTCCTTTTCACAAGCTCTCACAATACCGATGGAAGTTTCCACAGTAATGTCTACAATCATATATTGGTTTCTATACTTGACAATGCGTTTAAGAATGGTCATTAGAACTGACACCTACAATATCAGATGAAAAAGATATTGTCCTTAATGTCCCTTCATAAATTCAGTTTCCTTCCGTCAATATCTTATATAATATCTGTCACCTTTTCAGCAAGTTTAATAACAAAAACGTTACATATGATAAGCATAAGAGAAGTGCATGCTAAAAACTGAATTTGTTTAGCAAAATTCAGAATAAAACAGATAGATAGAATCTCCTTGACGTTGTAGTTTAGTTACAAGTTGAATAATGCCAGACATCACGTCGACTTTTTAATTTCGTCCTTACAGAACTACTTTGGTTCTTATGCACACTCAAATAGGCTTCCTGATTCAGTGATTATTTGTCGCGTAGTAGCTGGTAGCAATAAATTGCATCTGCAGTTTGTTGCACACAATATTTTATATTAAAATTGGAGTAGAACAAAAGCTATGCTACTCCTGTAAGGACTGTTTGTTTGGAAACTTTACCGTGCAGCCTTGATTTCAAAATGTTATTGAAAACACTCGGTAACGTTATGCAAGACTGACATAATTTTGAGTTACATTAATTAAAAACTAAAAATAGCTGAAAGATTCAAGTAGAATGTCACCTTGGCAGGTAGATATCTTCTACACGCATACGTGGCTGTCAAAAATCTATTTTCGTTTGTTTGCTTGACTTTGATGACTAGGTTTCTTTTTCTGATAGAAAAACCAGTGGAATCAAAACTGAGAGCAACCCCCAAAATCCATTGATTTCAAATTATTCAATACACGTTATTTGTTCACAACTCTCTGGTCTTAAATATCAAGCCAATGCCTTCATATCGAAAGTGAGGTAAACATTGTCATGCTTTATCAATTGTTTGAATATATAATTCCACGAGCATGGACGCGTTTGATATCTTTGTTTTAGATTAAGAACCTTGTCAATGACTGAATGGATTCATTGTGTATTTTCATTTTTTTGTGTGCAAACGATGTCGGCTGAGAAAGAGGAACTGTGCTGCAGAGATAAACCAGAATGCTCTCTGAGTAACATTTTTTGCAGCTTTTGATGTAACGCAAAACGAATCAGTTTTTTTTAAATATAATTGGTCTCTTACCCGAAGTCAATTTCTACAGCCAAAATAACCCGATGAGAGGTTTCGAATGCCTTCTAAGGATTGCCTCAAATTGATGTTGCCTCAGCTGGCTCTGGATATTGCTTTCCGTCACGTGATCGTTGCAAGGTAGCGACAAGCTTCTGCGGAAGGTGTTCTGAGCAATACACTCAACAATCGACAAACAAGAAGTTTCATGTCCTCTTACGTATATACACCTCTTTCCGCAAATCAGTTTTAGAGATAATGCCATTTACCGATGCTTGTCTTGCAGTACCAGTAGACGAATATCTCTTAAATTTATGTGCAGGCTGCTGGTAATTTTGGCTACTGGGAAAAACCAAACTACATGTATAAAAGACATAAATTGTTTCTTTTAGTTATGCCGCTATATTTGGGGCCGGGTTTTATGTAGCTCGCTATATATATTGCATTGTTCAGAAACCGACCATTCCAGTAATATCACGAGGAGAAAATTAACAGCTGTCTTGCCTCAAAAGAAGCTTAATATGTTAGCTATTTTTGCCCAATGTATTTTACGCGATTTTGAAGTCGGGATCCCTGGCTTCTCATTGTTGCTTCTTCTTGTTTGTGACAACAATATATAGATATTAGATAATTCTTGGCTTCCCATTCTTTGTTTCATTTATCATGTTTATTGGCAAAAAGTCGCTTTTGTTGGCTTCGTTATGCTTGCCGTTTGGTTGAAAAAACACGTTCAGCTGCCAAATATTATGTAAGTCTTTACAAAAGGTTCTGTAAATAAAGTACGCGTTTTGCTTTGTTTGGTCTCTGATGACTATTGAGATAACTTCATTGTTGTTCAGCCATGCTCCAGAGGTTTTGCCACCACGATAATCGAAGTTTATCTTTGTTCATGTGCAGTCTGTTTACACTAATTCTGTTTCACGTTACATAAAAGCGATGGAAACAAGTGAAATGTGTCTTTTTCAAACGACTGGTACTAGTAATGCTAGTACCCAAACTAGTAGCTGCTTGAAAAACGGTAACTTTTCCATTAACCAGCAGTCTTTTGCCGTTACTTCTCACACGCTTCGACTTCCTTTCGTAAAGAGAACATATCAGCGGAACTTTAAAACTGGGCAAATACACTTGATTCTCATACCAAACATACAATTCGACCTGTTTTGAAACACGTTGAAAAGACTCAGCAACACCAAAATTTTAACGAGTTTTTATTTAAAACATTTTTTAGATACCAAACTTTGACTTATTTTTAGCAGTCTACTTTACAAAAATAGTCTTAGACAAAACAATAAATGATTGTCGCTACATTTTCGGTTTCGGTAAACACTTTCAGTTTTGTGCATGTTTTGTGGATATCGGTAATAAATCGCGAACGTCAAAAGCAATTACAATAAGTTTTGATAACATTTGAAACCGTAGCTAAGAAATACATATAACGAAAAATGCTTGCCAGGTGGTGCGGTAATCCTGTGGCAATATTTCAATACTGCAAAACAATTTCAATTCACGGCCCAAGGAACTCTAGAATATCGCCTGAATTTCCGGTTGAGTTTGTTCGAGCTTGCGATGCAAATATATTCTATAATTTGTGCACAAATTACGGTCTTTCTGTTATTTAGACAATAATTCCATTTAGGATGCAACGAGCTTCTAAAAACAGCACTGATTATTAACCTGACCGTGATACATGTATTAGATTATTAAAGGTTTTGATAAGAGTACTTCTATTTTTAGAACAGTTCCATTTTTTCTTTCTGACTCCTTGAAGATATACAAAATAGACGAAAAGTTTGAAGTATCAGTAGTATGCACTAAGAAACTAAGCACATTTCGTATGCTGAAAGGATTCCTGGCTGGCGTTCTTTCAGCAAATACAAAACGTTTGTAATTTCCTCAGTACTTCTGAACGACATCGATCTTCTTGTCCATCTTAACATAGATACACTATATCTTTTCCAGGCACTCTCTCTTTCTCAGGAGCGTTAGAGTTCAGATATTAAGTATTAATATCAAATGAAGAAAGAATATTTAGCTTAAACCCCAAAGCTGAAGGTCAACAACTATATGGAAAAGCACGAAGTTTATGAGAAAAATGTATAAGGAAATGGAGGAAGGAAGCCATACGTCTTGATGTTTAGTTATATATGAATATATTTATACTCATCAGATATAATGATTTTACGATTTGTTCATCACTGATATTTTCATTAGAGGTGTTAATTTATTACTATATATAGTATCTCCTTTTTCTTTAAAAAATAAGATTTCAAAAAGTTTTTTTCATCTATTCGTAAACTGTACACTTTTTTTAAATTTGTGATGTATCCAGTCTCTCTGGTGAAAAGCTCAAACAACTTTATCAAAAGCAAACTCTCTTCGACTTTTAATTTCGATTTCAGTTTCTTTAGCATCGGTTTCTTGCTCAGGAACAGTGCTAAGTCCAATTGCCATGTTGCTATAGAACGTTGGATCCCTTTCCAAGTCTCGTGCTAGAGTGAAACTAGTATTGCTAGAAAGAGTGCTCCCACATGCTGAGCTGAGAGTACTTGCTAATGTGCTGGCATGGGACACAGTTCCATCGAGGGTTCTGCACAGGGAAGAGCCGGTGGCGCTAGTCATTGTACTAGACAGTGTACTACGGTTACTCGCAAGTGTACTTAGCGTACTCGCACTACTACCAAGTCCATGCTTACTGGTAGTTTTCAGCGATTTAGATTTACAGTGAATATCTTCGAATAGCTTCCATACAGCTATCCGCAGGTCTTGATTCTTCATTGAGTAAATAAAGGGATTTAAACAAGCGTTTATAAATATGAGAGTAGTTGTCCAATTGTAAGCAGCTTTCATGGTAAGGTTAAATTCCAGGGTCACATATAATAAGTTCATGATAAGTGTCGGTGTGTAGCAGATTAAGAACACTCCTATGATCCATCCAGCAGTTGTAGCCATCTTTCTCTCATAGGCTTGTCGTCCTTCAATGTTCCTAAGAACCATATCCGTGTTTTTTATGTGTTTTTGGTGCCTTCGAACAAGTCTATAAACCTTGACATAAATCAGAGATATCATGACTATACAGATCGAGATCACAACGCAACTGATAATATAGAACACTTGGTTTGCAAGTCCCAAGAACCTCGCAACCACCAGAACCACGCAGATAATCCAAATGCTAACGCAAATTATTATGGTCCTTTTGACACTGATAATTGTTTTGTACCTTAAAGCCATGAATAAGGCAAAGTATCTCTCGACAGAAACGGCTGTCACTGTGAGAAAGGAAACCCCGCCACAAATCCATGCACTGGTTGTAAACGCCACATGTACCAGACACGAGTACTGTCCTGTCAATTCACTGACTTTGTACCAAATAAAGATCGGCTGAACGACTGCAGCAAGCAGCAGGTCAGAGAGTGCCAAACTCCCAAGGAGAATGTTAGAAGTCGAATGCAACGATTTCGTCCTTGCTATCACAACCACGATAACCGCATTTCCAAAGAGAGCGAAAAAGGCGAACACGAAGTTGATTATGCTGACGAGTACTGCAGTATAGTACATCGCTTCATTTTCACTGCTAAAATGAATAGAATCCAAGTAAAAACATTTTGAAGTTGAGTTCGCAATATTAGACATTTCATTGGATTGTTTGAAAGACCTGAAAATGTTAGAAAGACTCTTCAAAGTATCTCGTTGTTCTACAACTCTTCTTTGGGTCGTTTTGGGACATTTCCTCTAGGCTGCATGTTCTGCTATCTATGATAAGCAAGTTGGATATGCGACTGAGATTTTCAGTCCGTCACGATAGGGCGTATAATTAGCCAGTGCGGTTTATAGACTGCTCTTTCCCCGTGACCACCTAGTGATCTTTACAGTCTTCCATCCATACGTATTGGCCCAGGAGAAGTAACTATCAATAGGCTCTCGCGTCCATACAAAATTGACTATTTTTCCAGTGGCAGTAAGTTAATAGTAATGAATGGTGTTAAAGAGAAAGAGTTTGTCTCATTCTATTCTAATTATAATCCTTTCCAAACATGAACATGCGGACACGCGGTGTCGCGGATTGATGGGTCTAATATTCAAATATTGATCAGCAGTGTTATATCAGAATATATCTGATTGGTGTCTAATATACCAAATAACAGCCCGTTTAACCTTGTCACTATTATGAGATACTCCAACCATTATCTTGGCTCAACCGCCGGAACTACCAAAAATAGAAGTCCGACAAATGGTAATGAGTCAAAAACAAAAGGGTTTGTGATGACTTTGAAATTCCGATTTTATGTGACACGTGAAAGGTCGTGTATGGAAGGTCCTCTATAAGCTCGATTCTATGCCTTGTTTTTGACGTTATATCGTGCAACACTTAGTTTACAGGCAGAGGGTGTAATTGGCTTTCTTATGATTAAGCCTCTCTTCCACGTTCAAGGGAAAACATTTCAATGGCTGGAGGAGGTAATTTGAGGAGATCAACGGTAGATACACAGTGCGGATGATAGCTATTCTTTCATTTCTTGTGTGAAGAGAAAGAACAGTCACTATAAAAAAATGTTTCTGTTTTTGAAGTGGAATTACTACTAATAGAAATACAAAATTTAAAACTGTATTTTTAAGTAAAGAGACTCAACAAATTAAAGTACATATTAAACCATATCGGTTTTGCGTAACTAGCAGTAGTTAAAAATATACCGAATTTTCCCGAAATAGTTTCTTTAAAATTCTTTGAAGAAAAAACAATTTAATAAACTCGATAGTTTTTACTTTTGCCATTCATCTGCGGATATGGTTATTACTTGATGTTTTTTTTATATAATTTAGCAAGCTCACAATTGTGTGCCGTACTTTAAGATTCACATTTTCTGAACAAAATATATTACTTTTAGTTGAAACGTTGCATGATTTCATAATGGATTTTAAGTGCTTATCAACTCTGTAGAAAGTACGAAACGGAACATTATATTTAACTCAATACTTTGTTTTGGTTTTTAGGTTTCCAAACTTTGTACCCACGGCAACAGTGGTTAGGATGTTCCAAACCCGTTCTCCTTTTTAAGACTCGAGCAGATGAAAGAAACTAAATGCAATATACAAAAAGATAACAAGTTCACACTGTAAGCCCACGGGTTTTTTTAAGCTGACGATTTACTTTTAGTGTTTTCTTAAATTAGTTACTCCTCAACTTACAGAAAAATCTTTTTACGTGGTAGCGTCTAGAATTGTTAAATTTTAATTCTTGTGCAAAGTGCCTAATTTCTATATTTTGACAAATTTCTTATTATTAATTATTTTGCGATATGACTTTTAGTGATTTGAGAAAATGTAATTAGCTTATCTTGATTATTGAAAGTCTGCCTATACAATAGTATACAACCCTTTTCCTAATCAGTAACGAAATATACTGTGAGCACAATAGTATCTATAACTCAAGGACGGTACTTGTACAAGTATACTGAGATATTTTGAAAGATAATTTATTTTTGGGCATGCAAAAGTTGTCCCAGAGTGACTCTTCCGTGATCTGACAACTCTTTTGGCCTCGAAAACAAAATATTTGTGTCCTTTCCTTCTATCGTTAAGCCAATGAGTTGGCATTTTTTACAAGAGCAACAATTTTACCAAATAAAGATATTTACAACTTTAAGTATAGAATCTAGAATATTTAGTTTTCTATAGTAATGCGAATGTTCATAATTGATTAATCATGCTAGCAATTTCAAAACTGGATTTTAATTGACATCAAAATCAAAACCTTGCAAACATGACGGAACAAAAATGCGTAGTCTATTGAGGTAAAAGAGAAGTTTTAGTTCACTTTACTTGGGCGCAAGAATGTGAATCGACTCGTCTTTTTATTTTTTTTAGGTTGATGGCACATGATTTCAGTTTTATATTGCCCGCTGAAGATGGAACAAAGACGTACTTAACTCTAAGTCTAAAAAAGTAAATGTAATATCAAAAATAGACAACCAACTGCAAGAAAGGTGGAACTATAGAAAAGAAGATATTTTTGAAATCTTAATGTTAAGGTTTAGCAATCGACCAAATATACACCATGCAAGTAAGACAGATCCCGAATCACTTCGAAAGAAACATGTACAAGTTATTAAAAAGTTACAAATAATGAACGGTTCTATTCACGATTGCCAGCAAGTTATTGTAAGCGACTAACCGCAAAAGCACTCCCAAACAAGCAAGATACAAACTCGATGACTAAATATGGTGAGCGCAAAATCCTGACTATCATAGTGCCATAAAAATTTAGCTTACTGGAAGATTAGTTTTGAAAAAAAAAGGGCTTTTTTTCTGCATCGGCGAGTACGCTTGAAAATGGGATTTGATCAACAAGGGTAAATATGGCATGTTTTTCGCCGGTACGGTTTGGTGTATAACTGACGCTTCAGAGCATGCGAGCTATATTTTGCATTATTCAGTTATTGCTTCCCACAGCTCTGCACTTACTGCAGTTCCAATCAAAAAAAGCAGTTCTAAAAGGTAAACAACAAACAAACATAAAAAAAATCCCCGTAATCTATAGATAAATGAGGGTCGTTAAACATCTGTTTTTATAAAAACTTCTACCCTACCGCACTTCAAATATGTTCTTGAGAGTAGCTCAGTTTGGAGAGGAACGATAATTTTTATTTTCTTTTAGTTTTTGCAAACGAAACCAACACAGCTATACTTCTTTAGTTTTCTCTTGAGCATCTTGACTGCATTGATCATGGCATTTTGAACTGGATTTGATTTATAAAACTATATTCAACTGGCCATGGTTTATACATCTATAGCTTTCACATTATCTATTTACTAGTTTAGCCTCTGAATCATGTAAACTACTTGAACTGGCGTATTTTCTGTTTGAATGTACATCACTGCCATAAATCACAATTATTTATCCAAATATTGACATGACACAAGATCCATGATACCAGGTTCTAATCAAAAACTTGCAACATATGTAGTGAACAAAAGCAGAGCAACACACAGGTATTTAACCAATTTCACTCACAGTCGAAACAAGTGAACACTCTTCGGTTGCGGGTAAATAAACTGAGAAATATATCTGATAGTCAAATTAAAGAGAAACAAACAAATAATGCGAGGGAATAGGTTCTTTGCAGCTGGAAATATTGCAATATTGCCAGACTCCAAAATAAAACATAATTAACTAGAAAAGTGGGGTTTTTCTTTGTTTACATTTCCCAGCTGTGGAGTCTTGTCACATTCTTTTGCTTTCCGATATTTTGAATTTAATTCCATGTGACCTCCAGCTGCAAAAGGGCCTATTCTTTTGAAGAGTTCAGTTGAGTCTTAGTCAGATTGCCAAGGGACGGAGATAGCACCAAATATTGAACAACTTGGCATGTCAGCAATTTAGCAGTATTAGTCATATCTTTCATAGTCATTCTACATCGAACTAATTCAAATATCATTCTGGCCAGCAAAACGTGACGGCCTCGCGCACATAAACTGATATATTAATATTATTTTGATTTCAACGAGTAAATTAACTGAACTATAACTTCTACGGCCTTAAAGGCCCATGCAAACGGACGCAACAAATGCCAACAACTCCCAACATTGCTGGGTGTTGTTGGCCAACAGTGTTGCGTCCGTTTGCATGCGCCTTAAAGTTTGACCGGTTTCAAACTATACGCAACAAGTTTCAACAAGTGCCAACATTGTTGTGGTTCCATGCAAACGGACGCAACAAGTCACAACATTGTTGGGCCCAACAAT
>JAOBRH011262372.1:0-12524 GCA_027575125.1 Umimayanthus parasiticus | reverse complement strand
AAATCAGGCTTGGCACGAAATTTAGAATAGAATACTGCAAGCTCAGTTTTATCAGTGTTGAGTTTAAGTTTATTAATTGTCATCCAATTTCGAAAGTCATTCCATCCATCCATCAATCGTGTGTTAGTTTTTCCGAAAAGGACAAGGAACGAGTATCACGTACTTGGTCTTTGTCACGTTGGTTTTCGTCTTCGAGTGGAAAGTTGGAGTTGAATTATGTTTTTCGCTATGGCCGCCATTTTGCTCGATCAGTTTGGATTTGCTTTGTTTTCAGGAGTTCACTGCTGTAGAAAAATCACTAATTGTAGCTAGAAATGCAGGGAAATGACTTGAAACAGCAGTCTACATGTCTCCCTTCTTCTGGCATTCATCATCCCTGAAAATGAATTCAACCAATCACAGGCCAGATTACTACGGCGACAGTGTCATGATGTCAGACGAAATCACAGACTCTTCAAATTCAGCTACAAATACAAAATTTTCATCAGCGTTGAATCAATGTAGTACTTCACAGAAAATCAAAAGGGGAGAAAACGAATCGAAGTGACAGACACGTTCATTACAAAATTCCCACCAAAACGTTTGAACTGAAGAGTGCAGTCTCCAAAGCGAGGACAGCTTAGCGTGCGTGCGTTCACACACGAATGAATGAAGTTTCTCAAGTCGAGAGATGTTTGTTTTTAAAATTAAAGTACGGTTTTTTGTCAGGGATGATAAACATGTGCGTGTTTATGCTCGATTGTGGAAAATATCAGGACTTGGTTGGTCTCTCCATGGTATTTGGCGAGATCGTAAATACAAACGATGGCTCTACCAAACTCGCCCGATTACATATGACAAGCAGGGGCTATTAACTACATCGGATATGAAACTGTGAGTGTGAGTAAACGAAGGACTAGACTCCAAGCGCGTTAGATATTTAGAATGCCTGTCGAATATTATGTTGTAAATATACAGAACATTGCGAACTGGTTTAAGCATTATCCCATTTGCAAATATATAAAGTTTAGTTTTATCAGTTGAAAATACAGACATTTAAAATCAAACTATTATTTAGTGTATGTCTTTTTGATTACTCCATTGTCAAAGTAATTTTGTTACGAAATGGTGTCAAAGTTTTACTTCGTAACGCCAGCACATGAATCAGTCGAGCAATCGATATCGGTGTTAAAAATATCTGGCAGCAATGAAGTCAAAGCCTTTAACTGACCGCTTCTAAAAATTGATTCTCAAATTTGTTAAATTGTGAAAACACACTTTAGTGTTCATTTTACGAAGCCGCTATTATAACCATTAGTGTTTATGATGGAACAAACTGCCTGAAATTTACAATTTGAGTTTTGAATTGAATATAAGCAAACAACCGATCGCGGACTGAGATGTTGGGGAAACGAGCTAAAACTAAAATCCGAAACTGCTAAAAATTCAGAAGAAAAAGTAAGTATAGTGTGCGGAAAAATCGAAACTAAAAGACAACATAGAACCCCAGCCCTAGCGGAGGAATCTATTCTCGGATGGTAGCAGTGCAAAGTATGGTGTAAACCTTTGGTTTGATTACAAAAGCGCTTTACTTCAAATACGTATCCCCTCCATAATAGATTACAAGGCTAAGATTTAGCATCACTGTCAACAAGTGTAGGGATTATTTCCTCAATAATGCATTGCATTTTCAAGTACGACGCATTTAGTCACAGTTGTACAAGCACATCCACCTTCTATTTTGACAACATTATATAGGGAAATATCTGACTGCACGATTTTTTTTCAAGTAACTCTTGTAAGGGTATGGTTACTATAGAAACAATGTGCACAAATCTTTATCGAAATGTTTCCAATAACAATTTAGGATTTCTCGAAACTTCAGCTCCAACAGCAAATCAATTTTGAATTACGAGGCATTTTCTCCCCCCTCCCTTCCCAGACTGGATATACAGGGTCAAAATCTAGCAACTATTAATGAGAAACGATCTAGTGAATCACGTAGCCAGTTTTGTTACTATTTAATTAATTCCAGAGTACCGCAACTTGTTACACATTTATGCAGCTTTCTGCCATGGTAAAATACATTTCTGCAATTTATTATGCATGTAAAAACAGTAATTTTTACATCTTCTATATATATAGAAGTCGTAACTTTCTGTCAGAATCACGGGAAATGCTCCTCAGTTTGCCGTGCTTCCAACTCCGCACTTTCACTACACTGCTTTGTGTTTGTGTTCTGGACTGTGGAATGAAGTTCTGATGCATATCATATGAGAGTTTATGTGAATAGATTTATACTGACGTAGTTTTAAAGCTCGATCTTTTTAGATTATTCATATTATACTAACAGCAAGTAAACACTTACTGTAAAACAAATTTGAGCGTTATCAGAATATTATAATCGTTTTCATATATCGTTATCACTATCACTGTCACTATCATTATCACTATCGTTATCACTCTTATTATTATTATTATTATTATTGTTATTGTGAATGTTATTGTCCTTGATATTGTTATTGTCATTATTTTGTATAAGCATATACACAACGGGTTAAAACAATGCCCACCTCCCGAGAGCGAGAGTTGGATAATTTTAGGAGTGAAACAGTCACTGGCATAAACCAAGGGAACACGGCAACACTCAGTACTTTCTCATACTTTCTGCTTCGATTGTCACTTTGTTTTGTTTTGTTTCGGTAAACTGCCGACACACAATACGGTGGGAGCCACGATTATCTGTGTCATGGACGCTAGACTAGGCGATGTCCGTTGGATGTGTGTAACTGAAGGCGACTCGCGTCCGGCCTTCGGACTCACGACTCGCTCGGCCCGTCGGGCCTCGGGGTGCGCTCGCGGCCATGCTTCCGGCCAAGGGACAACAGAGAACCGTGGCGCCTACGGTATTGTGTGTCGGCGGTGTACCAAAACAAAACAAAATGGCGATCGAAGCAGAAATCGAAAACAAATAGTAAATGTTGCCGTGTTCCCTTGCGTAAACTCCTGTTTAGCAGCATTAGCGGATGAATAAATTCCACAAATGCATTACTTTTTGTGTGCTGTGTTGTTCCCAAGTCTGTATATGCTAAAAATTATTTTTTTCAAACTCGATGAATAGTGGCTTCGCCTGTCGGTGAGTATTCTGCCGCTATTTTACATATCAGATAATAATTTTTAATCATCAGTGATTATAATTAATATTAACCTTTTGTTTTACTATTATTTCATATTATTATTATAATTATTAGTAGTAGTAGTAGTAGTAATTATTATTACCATTATTATGATTGTTATTATTATTATTATTATTATTATTATTATTATTATTATTATTATTATTATTATTATTATAAGTGTTATTGCAATGTGCGGCAATGTAACCAATCTCTCCAGAAGAACAGTTTGTCAAGCCCTTTGATTTATTTGGAGCTCTTGATGTGTCATTGGCACCCTTCCACTGCAGCAAGATCAGAAATATTCGATAACTTCGCTTCATCACTGTACATTGTCACCTTGTAGCTTACGCACTGTACCAAACTTTCCACTGGTGCAAATTCACTAAGTGTTGGTCTTCCCCTGGCAACCAATGCGTAAGTACTATGGGTTCCAATTCCCTCAATGGATGGTAAAACGTGGTTAAAGTTTGTTTGTCTTCGGAAGAGCTTTCTTGCACTTTCCTTAACTCTTTTGTCCATACCCATGCATAGCAGCGGAGCGAAGACAAAATTTGCGTAAACAATCACTCTGCACCATTCAACTACACAGTGGATGGCATTGGAACGGTCCTAACGATGGTTAAAAGTGAAAACGCCGTATACCACCCAGGATGCAATATAAGTAACGCAAATTGTCGCACAAACCTGGCAAAGAAATATAGCAATTCTTGACTTCGCGTAAAGTGTCTGACATGATGTAATTTTACTCCTTTTTTGTTTTTGTTCCAAACTGGTTAACACCAACGATTTCTGAGGGTTGAAACAAACGTCTTTGATTGACTAACCGATGTATGGATTGGATGATTGGTTGAGTCAATGATTGATTGAATTATCAATTGAATAATTGATTGAATTTTTGTTGGTTGGTTGTTTGTTTGTTTGATTGATTGATTGATTGACTGATTGATTGGTTGATTGATTGATTGGTTGATTGGTAAATATTATTTCAGTGTTTTTCAACTCTGAAGATGGCTACAAGTCGAAAACGTGAGTTTGTTTTAAAAGACATCAAAGAAACCTTTTAATATTTTTAATAACTTTTACAGGCGAATTATGAATATGATTGGTAAATAGTTTCCGCACATTGTTCGACTGAAAGACAGACTGTCAAAACTTCTGTTTTTACAAAATCTTTCTGACCAGAAAGTAAAAAGTTTATAAATGCTTCTGACTTCTAAGAAACAATAAATATATACTCTTAATCAATAGACAAACTTTGCATTTAACATTTATGACAGTACTTATAAGAAGTTCGGATGAGAACACGTGTTTTTTCAAGGAAATTTCAAAGTGTAAATCTCGCTTTAGCTCATAAACTATAACATTAATAATTCACCCATACTCCTTGTATTAATGCCACTAATTTCACTCAATTATTTTCTGGTTTGTTTCGAACGTTTTCAGATACAAATTTACCGGGATATCCTTCAAAACCTGACACTGTACAGAACACATGGCTGCCATTTTGGACTTCTATATAATAGAAAGGTACTGTTCAAAACCTATAACTATGTCGTGAAAAACTCATGCAAAGCTACTAAATTTGTCCCAAAAAATAACCTATAATGTTATTTCGAGACTAAGAATTACTAATTTAATACTCTTTTAGTATTTGGAGAAAATAACTAAAAAAGCAAAATGTAAACAAAAATAGCGTCGTGAACTGTGACAAGTAAAAATTTTTCCAGGATCTTGTTTTGCAATAAATTTGGAGAAAATCCTGCAAATTTGTTAACTTTGGTGCTATACAATGAATATCATAAAAGTTTTCGATGGATGAAGACGGGGAGGATACTTTCTTCACCCCCCGCCAATAAGGCTAAAGCTGTACTCATTAATCAACGTGTTTTCATGGCAACCAGCTTGTGAGTACTCTTTGGCAAATTTTACCAGAATAGTTCTTGCAATTCTAGTTATTTTTTAATTTTAGTTTAGCTTTTATCAATTGTGCGTTAGTAACGTTTTGCTTTTCTACCAACCTTTGTGAAGCTTGTTATGCTTAACTGTGAAAACATCTCTATCATCTTCCTTCTGTGGTTCTTTGTGTATAAAGCTGCAGTGGTCAACTTCCAGACACAGACCACGATTAAAAATGCAGTGAGAATGACTTTGACCAAGTTACCGGTTATTTTTTGGAGTTATTTGTCGTATACACATTCACAAAACAGGCTTTAACAAGATTGGTAGGCGTGCTTCCTCTGATTATATTTGTGAGCGTCATCAAAATGATTAAGCCAAAGATTAGCCAAATTCCAGATAACCATTTGACTGTGTTCTTGTATTTCAGATGACGATTGCACTCGAATTTTGTGAGGGCTTCGTGTTTTTCAAACGCAGTCATTGCCATTGTCAGCATTTTAATGTTGGAAAAGAGAAACATGCTGTAATGCTTTGTTGTGCATACTGTCACAACGACATCTTGACCAAGAAATTTGACCACCGCAACGCGATACAATTGTGGAGGCAAGCATAAAATAATGCCGAGAATATCTGCAACGGCCAAGTTTGCAACCAACAGTAAGCTTGGTTTTCTGTTTACCTTCTTGTGTTCATCTACTGGAAACTTCAGAAGGAGTGTATTTAGCAGAACTCCCACAATAAGCACTACAAAAAGAACAGCTACTTAGCACTCGGCAGAAACTGGACAAGCTGACTGGTATTGGAAGGTTCTGGAAGATATGTTTGTTGTTCGGTACATACTGAAGGCAATATTCGAGGTTGGGATTTAGATTACGTTCTCCCAAAGTAATCTGAATTTCTAACTCTTTTGCATTGCAAAATATGCAAAATGTAGATGGTTTTCAAAAAAAATATCGGTGTGAGCGTTGTCTTTTCTTTCTCCGGAAAAAATAAACTGCTGTTATCTATTTCCTCAATTATAATAGACGTAACTATCGTTACTTGATTAAATTAAGTCATTTGCACCAAAACCTACATTGCACGAAGAATTGGATTTGCTCATGTTTGCTAGTGTGGCAAATAAGAAGCAAATTACTGTTTACACCAGTATAACAAACATGGTAAATGTCATATTTGCTCATCTGGTGTATAGCCACACTGGAAAACACGAGCAAATCAAACTTTTTGTGCAGTGCTAGTCAGAGAAAAGCAGAATAAACATTTTATACTTCTGTTTTTCGAGGTTTTAAGACTCTCTTCAAAAGGAAATGACAATTGTTTTGCAAATTCATCAATATTATTATGGTTTTGATCAAGACATACTTTCATTGTCTGTAATGAAAAGATTGAACAATTAAATATTTTTCTTAAGTCTTCCTTTATAACTATTGTTTTCTAGAATAGTAGCCTATTTTATAACCGGAGATATTTTTCCTTTACACTCAATTGCTCCTTCTACAAGACAAATTTCCTTGCAACTTTTCCCCCCACAAGTTAAGGCAATACAAACGTTATCAATTTTTGTACTAACGCCATAAAACTTAGAGACACGATAGGTTACTAATTCTCTTCCAAAACATTGTCAGAT
Source organism: Umimayanthus parasiticus (assembly GCA_027575125.1). Taxonomy (NCBI): domain Eukaryota; kingdom Metazoa; phylum Cnidaria; class Anthozoa; order Zoantharia; family Parazoanthidae; genus Umimayanthus; species Umimayanthus parasiticus. The sequence goes on along the minus strand of JAOBRH011262372.1, from coordinate 5,840 downwards.
ATTTTAGGATCTCTTTTTGATTTTCTTTTTATTGCCTTTGTTCTTCAATAAATACCTAAAATCTCGAAAATTTCTGTAATAAACTCCACAGTTGAATGAAACGGAAAACAAAATAGAAAAAAACGGACACGGTCTTGGACAAAAATTGTGTTGAATTTAACGAGAATATAATTTGGACGCCATAAAATCTAACTTGATGGAGCTGGCACTTTATGAAATAAATGTTGGGTCGAATACAATTCTGTTATCTTCATTAAGCACCATGCATTCAGCTATTTACAAAATACATATTTTCCATCAAATAGAAATGATATATTATTCCACCTATATATTCGGATTAGAATTCTGGCCAGAAAGACTTAAAACTCAAAATTGAACAACATGCAATTTTGCAGGGGAAACAAAATTCCTCATTAATTTTCTTCATTAAAGCTAACGGAGATATCTGGTTAATATTATTGCTTTGAAATGTAAACACATTCAATCGAATGCTTACTTACATGTATGACTGACCTACAAAGACAGCAAGACAATTATATTTTCGTCCCAATTCACGTGCGTTTTTAAGTTGTAAATCAAACCATGCATGTGATTACCTACATCAACCATAGTATTTGAAAAACGAACTCACAGAAAAAAAGGTGGAAACATTGAGTAATGGTTTTTTGCTGTTTTGATTGAACATGATGTTCATACTAAAATCAAGTATTTATTTGGGTCTTCAGTTAGATTGAAATCAAGTGTGACTCATAATTTCATTTGCATTACAGTTTCTTTGGACGGACAAAGACACGGGAAGTGGCACTGTTTAGTACTATATGGGTTTAATTATTACCAAAACAATTGGTTTTGATGATCATTATCCACACACTGCAGAATATTACAACTATATCCTGTTCAAGAAATAGAGTATTGTCCGTGTATATAGTGGCTTTTAAATGTGATATGTTGAAGTGTTGTATAAATAAGTGTAGTTTAGCACGATTTTTGCCTGTTTGCTTGCGAGGTGAATTTTTTCTAGAACAACTTCGACTCGAGAAAAAAGCTTTTAAAAGTTTTGGCGCCCCCTCAAGCCCACTTCCGAGGAAATTTTTCTGTTTCAAAATCTCGTGTGTATAAGATATCACAGTATTTTTTCCCGCTATTTGAAAGCTTTACTTCTGATCTATCCATATGGCTAAAAATCTCATTTTGGCCATCTCCTTCGGTTTCAAACTGAACAGTAACCTTAAACTAGAAGTAATCACAGATCAGTTAAGTGCGTTCAACATCAAAACACCAAGTGGGATTTCTACAGAAACAACTACTTTTGTTAACTCTCATTTTCTTTCCTTCTTGTTTGAAGTTATTGGATAAAAAGAATCACAGCTGAATGTCCTCTTACTGTTGGGTCAAAGTAAGATACTGTATTACAAATAATGGAACATTAAGGCCGTAGGGGGGAGGTGTAATCGATTTAAGTTGGGTAGGGGGGTGCCGTCCGGACCTTGAAACCCTGTCCCTGTTTACGATAAAGAGTTCATGAAAATCATGGGAAATTGATACCCTGTTTATGATTTTCAAATCAAATTCCACTTATTTTTTCGTCAAAATGCATAATTTTTAGACCTTGTTTCTAAAAAATCTTCGATAATCTTTCAATTTGAGACCCTGTTTATGAGTGGACGGTCATAAAACCAAACCCTGAAGGACAACTCTCAGAAATAATGTAGAACAGAACAAGAGGTGGCTAAATATGTAAATTATTCACTTTTCAAATTATTCATATGCATCAATGAAACTGTTAGCAATATTTCTGCCTTAAAACGTCTCCGACTCTTTGGTTGTTGTTGGTTTTACACAAATTGATGTTTATCCCTTGCATATATAACTAGTTTATTTTAAAAGACTGAGAGCATACAAAAACTAAGCATATAGCAGAACAATCTGGCTAACAAGGTAAATCGTCCCATCCAGTGTACCTTGCAACTAATTTTATCTAAATATAATGTTCTGTACTTGTAGTCAAATAAATGTTCATTTACAATATCTAATGCAGCTTTAACGGTGCACAGAGAATCAGATATTTTGAACATTAACTAACTTTATCAACAACGAATGGTGTAAATAATTGTGGTGTAAATTAAAAACTCAGATGTTATCGAGAAAATTTACAAATTAAGTTCTTCCAATGCATAATTGATGAAAACAGTCTTGAGTATAAGAAACATAAAAACATAGTAAGTTGTCCAGTTTTTTTTGTTCACACCGAGGATTCAATATCTAATACCTGAAAGTGAGTTTATCGCAGGTAATTTCAATACTTATGTTTGTTTATAAGATTGACAACAGAATGTCTCTTCCTGTAGCTTTCATCTAATCAATGGTGATGTCCAACACCTGAAGGAGCTTCACAATGATTGTCTTGTGGTAGAGTGAAATCTGCTGCACCACCCCTTGCTTTTGCAGGGACCGCAGAGAGGGAGGGGCTGGTAGGGCTATAGCCCAAGCACTTTTTTCAAAATTATAAAGAGTTACTAAGAAAAAAGTGTTTTTAACCCCATCACATTGAGTCACTTGTCAGCGCCACCACTTTCAAAGTTGCTCTGCGGTCCCTATTTTGTGCATTTTGGATCAGCAGCTGCATGAAGCAGCTAGTGTTGCACGATTCTAGTAGTTGTATTGCATGTATGATATATCGCAACTGTGCCATTATGCGATCTGGCTGATGGGTAACTTTCTTTTGACAAGATACAAAGGAGGCTTCTCTCGAGGCCTGTTGAATTCTCATAATCTTTGTTTTGCACTTGTTCAATCTCTAGTACATCTGATTCAACTTGTACTAATGGCTAGTCAAAGGGCTTGGCTTCTTTAAAAGTAAACTTTTCTGATTCCGCTGTTTTGAGATATCTTTCATATTTTGCAACTTTCAAACGCAGGTTTTGCAGATCATAAGTTTCTTGTTCTTCTAAAGATTCAATGTTGTCTTTCCAAAGGATCAATTTTATTGAACTTGTTGTATCTCTGAAGATAACTTCTTGTTTTTTCAAAGTTCCTTGGTTTTTGATAGGCACTTGTTTAACATTTGAAACTTTCACAACTTGAGCTTTCAAGGACACCAACTTTGTCCTTTTCCCTAAGAGTATAATTCTTGAGTATTTGCCGATGTCAACATCTTGTTTTCTATTTGACATCTTTGAGGCAAAGTTGTTCATCTTAACAGGACTTTTAACATTTTCAAGGGTCTGCATTCCAACTTGTCTTTCAGGTGAAAGGCAGATTGCTTTCATGGTGTTGTTCTCTGACTGGATAATACAATGGAAATATTTTCTATCTGATGAGGCAGCCATTTTTACAGGGGTGACTGCATGAATGTAAACATTGGAGATCCTCCCCCTTAGAAGTACTTGGTCTTTCTGAATCTGTTCAAGAAAACAAAGATAAGTTGCAAGGGAATACTGGCAGATATGTGATAGGAAAAGCGAGTAAAAGATATATTATAAAGTTTACATTCTTACACACCTTCCATTTTGTCCATTGCTTAGGATCTGAGAGAAAGTCAAAAATTTAATGCAGTTTAAAATAAGTTAATTGGTTTTTTGGTAAGGCTTAAAAATCTACAAAAACAAAAAGTCAAACTACAAGTGATACATGAAAGAAAGAGTCAAGAGAAACAAGTGAAACAAAGAAAGTAATTATTTTCAAGTATTTCTTTGGTTTCATGTATCACTAACTGTAGTTTGAGGTTTAATAATAAATATAACAGAACTATTTTTATTTAATTCCATGAGAAAATTCTACTTACCTAATTAAGAAAAATTATTTTGGTTAAAAAAATTTTAATCAGGGAAAGCACATACATCCCCTGAGCTCTAATACTATGTCTAAACACTGGTCACAAATATCACAAAACTAATGATGTCAATCTGGTCTTATTCACATGTTATCATGTGGAGGGTTTGGGTTCATGGTAGAAAGTAACCAGCCAACATATCTACACACTGTATTTGCAGCTTCATTGCCAGCAATAACATCCTGGAATTTTCAATGTTGTTTTGACCATAAAACATGGTCAACCCAGCCAAACAACTGGGATTGTGATTGTTGTTTTGACCACAAATCATGGTCAATTCAGCCAAACAGCTGGGATTTTGAGTGAGTTTGCCTGCAAATTCCCTGCCAATGCCCAGTCTTCCAACACAATATATCGAGATGGGTGGACTGCAAAAATAGAATTGACGTCGCTAAGGGTCGAAGAAACGACCGACACGCAAAATCTTGCTCAAGAATATACGCCACCGAGTCCGACATGCCAATTTGCCACCCAGGCAAATATCTCGTCTTTACAGCGAGTTTGTCCAAAAGCACTCCGCCAACGCCTGATCTGCCAACGATAGGTTGACTGCAAAAATTCCACGCAGTGAAAGGAATTGAATTCGCTTGAAATTGAAGCGATAACCAACATGCAAAAGCCAAAATCATGATCAAAATTCGGCATCGAGTCCAACACGAAACGCAACTTTTCTTTCCTAGAAAATATATCACTGCACAACGTTTTGATGTTTTGATAAATAGCTTCACTCATAACTTTGCGTTTCAGGTTTTAAAACAAAATAACAAACTTTCACTCACCTCCAAAACTCAACCACACCGACGACGTCGATAAAACGCAGTTGCTCGATATTCGTCAGCAAGCCACCACGGTCAATTGCATGAGGTCGCATGAAGTCGCGGCAGCAAGACGGTCGCCCGGACGTACGAAAATCCCTCAACGCAGTATGGCATCGAACCTGAGCCCACAAGCAACGGCAAGATTAGGATGCGTCCTCCTCCGTCGAACGCAATTATGTTTTTCGTTATGGCTGCCATTTTGCTCGATCAGTTTAGAGTTGCTTTGTTTTTAGGAGTTTACTCCAGTAGAAAAAACACTAATTTTAGCTAGAAAAGCAGAGAAATGACTTGAAACAGCAGTCTACATATCTCTCTTCGTCTGGCATCAATCAGGAATAAACTATCTGATATGAAGCTGTGAGTAAACAGAGGAGAAATTAATAAATTCAAACCGACGACGACCGTACCGCTCTTAGGGAGACGGCCTCTTAATACTTAATACTTAACACTTAACCCCCTGTTCATTTCCCATCTGATTCCATGTATTCAACCTTTTGAAAATAGTTTTGGAGATCAAACCCCATTTCTTCTTGAATTCTTTCTCATAATTATTTTTCTTCGCTATATACTGTTCAGTCATATGTTTTTGTCTGACTAGATCTGCAAAGGATGATATTTTCGGCTTCATATTATATCTGCGGCTATTCCGCAGGACGGTGTAGTTTTCCTAGTAATATCAAATAATTAAGTAGTTTCTGCTGTCTAATATCTGAATCTAAATCAAATTTTCCAACTATGACATTTTGTAAAGACGCAGTAAAATGCGTTCCTGAAATTAATAACCAGTAATTTGCAAATTCATTCCAGAACTTTTTAGAGAAAGAACATAAATAAAAGTGATCTCTTGTCTCGCGACACATTCCACAGAATGTACACGAATCGCTTTGTACATATCCAATTTTCGCCAAACAGAAATTGGTGTATATTATATTATTTAATATCTTGTATTCAAAACTGTTAATATAGGTTTCTGTGGTGGCTGTTTTGGAGAGCCTGAAAACTTCTTTTACGTCATCATCTTCAAGGATAAAATCTGCTTTTACTTTTTGAAAACCGTTCGAAGGTATAGCCTTGGTTACTATTAAGAGAGAATATAAAGTTTTGCATCTGCATTTTGTTACATCGTATATCTTAAGGCCCATGCAAACGGACGCAACAAGTGCCAACAACTCCCATCATTGTTGGGTGTT
>JAOBRH011261261.1:0-11342 GCA_027575125.1 Umimayanthus parasiticus | reverse complement strand
ACAGTGTACATGTAACATCACACCACATACAAATAAAACCACACCACGTACATGTAATACCACACCACACCACATACAGTATACAATGTAACACCGCACGAAACAATGTACAAGTAACAGCACACCACATACAGATAACACAACACCGCGTACATGTAACACCACACCACAACACATACATTGTACATGTAACATCACACCACATACAAATAACACCACAGTACGTACATGTAACGCCACACCACACCACATACGGTAAGACCTCAGTACCTCACATACATTGTACAATGTAACACCACACCAAACAATGTACAAGTAACACCACACCATATACAGATAACACCACACCGCGTACATGTAACACCACACCAAACAATGTACAAGTAACACCACACCACATACAGATAACACTACACCGCGTACGTGTAACACCACACCACATACATTGTACATGTAACACCACACTACATACAAATAACACCACACTACGTACATGTATCATCACACCATACTACATACGGTAAGATCTCACTACACCACATACATTGTACATGTAACACCACACCACACCAGAATCATCACACAATACTACATACGGTAAGATCTCACTACACCACATACATTGTACATGTAACACCACACCACACCAGACCACATACATTGGACATGTAACACCACACCACGTACATGTATTATCACACCACAACACACACGGTAAGACCTCACCAACTCACATACATTGTACATGTAACACCAAACCACACTATACCGCATACATGTATTAAATACCACACCAAACAATGTACACAGGAGGAATCCTACAGCGGTTAGACACCGATGTGCACAGCGCTGTGACAGTGAAAACGAGCACAGCGCTAAGACAGCGAAAACGAATACAGCGCTGTGACAGCGGTGGTGCGGATAGTAATGTTACAGCGCTGACAGTGACAGCGCTTGGACGTCAGTGGTTATGATACCGATGTGACAGCGATGTTTACATTAGTGTGACAGCGATGGCAACTGACACTGCTGTGACAGCGGTCACAACCGACAGTGCTGTGTCAGCGCTGGCAGCTAACATCGCTGTGACAGCGATGTTTTAATACATTAGTGTGACAGCGATGACAGCTGACAGTGCTGTGACAGCGGTGAAAACTGACAGCGCTGTGACAGCGGTGGCAGCTGACAGCGCTGTGACAGCGATGTGTACATTAGTGTGACAGCGCTGTCAGTTGCCACTACTTTCACAGTGATGTGCACATCGCTGTCACACTAATGTAAACATCGCTGTCACACAAATGTGAACATCGCTGTCACGGTGCTGCCAGTTGACACCGCTGTCACAGCGCTGTCCGTGCCACCGCTGTCATAGCGCTATCAGTTGTCACAGTTGTCACACTAGTGTGCACGGTAGTGTTACAGCATTGTCATTGTCACCGTTGTTGCACCGTTGTCAGTTTACATCGATGACACACAAATGTTGCTGCCATCGCTGTCACAGTACTGTCACTACCATTAATGTTACACTGGTGGCATATTGTCACCACTGTGACAATAGTGTGGACAGCTGTGTGACATTAGTGTAAAACTCAACCGATGTGACACCGCTGTGGGATTCCTCCTGTGTACGGCAATCAACAAAACATTCTGAACAAAGAATCGTGTCATGTAAACATGCATTTAGTAGCATCCAGCAACCCTCAGACGCGTGCTCTGTTTAACAATATCTCGTTACAAAGGTAGTTAATCGTCTGCAGGTAAAGCTATCATTTTCGGAGACACGATTTTAAACTGGGATAAATCTATTAGGAACATTGTGCTTTATGTGACGAACACGAATTTAAAAAACTAACTCAAAGAGGTTAACTGCAATTTGTGAGCAACCAGGACCCCGAAAGTTAACTTCAGTAAACGACGATTCTACTACTATAAAGTAGTCCAAACATTACCATCAATCACCAAGGTCTCCACCACTTGAAGGGACTTTTCCAACGAATTAACTGCTTCACGAAGGTCTGCTTCCACGGACCACTGCAACCGTTCCTCCAACAACTGGGTACAACGAATGACTTTTGAACGAGCCGCCTCCAAACGCTGATGGTCAAGGGAAAGTGTTTGTTTGCTTGCGTTATCAGCACTGCCACCTAAAATTATCGTAAAACGATTAGTATGTAAGTAACCAAGAAACGAAAAAGCTAAACACTACAGTTTGTAAAAAAAAGTTTATCTAACGAAAGTTGGCTTATTTTGACCAGAATCCAGATATCAACTTCAGTCTTCCAAATGCAAAATCTTTGTTGATCGATCATTCGAGCGAAAGGCAGTAATGCAACCACTAATATTGACGATTAATCAAAGTCGTTATATTTTTGTAAACGTGTATCCTAAGAAAATAGTAGCCTCAGAGAATTCAGGGAACATACTAGTACTGGGGTAGTCTGACAGTTTTCGTAACGACAACTTTTAAGAAAGCATTTGTATGTTTTCAAAATAATTTAAAATCTACTGACCTGAGTACAATTGTTTTTCTCTTAGAAACAATGGCTGGATCACCGTTTCGTAGAAATGCTTGTAGTTCTCAAAATTTTGAAAATTTGCCGCGTGTTTCACACTGCGCACATGGGCCATGCTCTTCAGCTGCTGACTTGATTCTACAAATGTAAGAGAAACGAATTGCATTCTTCGTTAGCTCATTCGTGTCTAGTCTACTGATAAAGTAGCAGTAAAGATATTCGGTACAAACTATTCCAAGAAACTTACCACTATACTCAGGCAAACTGGTGTCAAATGATTGCTCAGCAAACTCTCTCGATTCAGTTGCTGCAACAAAATCCTCTCCACAAACGCCACATGCTGACTTGTCGACCCTAAACCTTCTGAAATGTTCTTCAACACTCTGAAAGTTTGGATCAGTAGATCTGTCTTCTGCTTGTGACATTTCTTGTTTCTCGTGCTGCATGAACTGAATAAAAAGCAATCCTTTGGGAAGAAACTTTGTCCACCGGTACCAACGTTGTATTTTAGTTGCTGCTGCTTGTCTGTTGGCATTTTCCCTCTTTCTCTGCTCTGCTGCCTGATACTCCAAAGGAACAGCTGTCTCGATTTCTACTTCGGTGTCTTCCAAGTCTTCTCTTGACGATGTTTGTGTCTCTAATTCTTTCGGATTTTCTTGACCCTCTTCCGATCTACTATGCTCGATGTCAGCCACAAGTTTTGAAACATCGAAGTTGAATTTGACCGAATATATCATAGGATTGGTGGTTTCATTGGCATCTAACTTCGTTACGCGGGTGTTCCAACGACAATCATACAAAGTTTCGCCTCGTGTTTGGAGTAACTTCATCAGCACTTTAACAACATCGGCTACTCCCTCCAAGGCTTTCAGGGACTTCAGTGCGTCTTTAACTCGTTCAGGCAAAAGTTGGCGAGGATTTATTTTCACCAGGCTTCCAAGAATGACACGTTCGCAATCTTCAGGGATATCTTTCCCACAGTTACAAAGCATCGTCAGGACCAGCACTAGTGTTCGCTCTGCCTCACCGGAAACAACAAAACCTCCATCAAATGATGCCGAAAACGAGTCGTAAACAACGTCGAATCCACTTGATCGCACTCCGCATGTCAACTCAACCATGTACTTTAATAATCTTTGCATCTCAGTAAAAAGCCCCCTATGCGACTCTCTTGCGTTGTAGTCCACTGCGTTAAAGAGATCGTAATGTCTAAAACTGGTACAGTTAACATAATTCCAGACCTCCATAGCTCGCAAGTAGCTCTCTGGCAGGCAAATAGGTTCGCGGCGGGTCACATTTAGGCGGGAACACATCATTAAACAGGCAGCTAGTTGATGCTCCAGTATCATGACTGTATTCGCAATCGATGGGAAAGGAACTGACGGACGTTTACCAGGTAGAGAGAGAAATCGCCTGATGAACAAATGTGCTGCGTTCTTCAAGTCACCATGGACATGAAGAAGCATCTTGCCGTCTTCCCACCAGTTAAAGAAACTGACTGTACGTTCTGGCTCTTCTACCATTCCGTGTCGGAACAAATCAACCTTTTTGTTCTTCTTTGCTTCTTTTGCAAACGCTCTCTCTTCATCGTACAACCACTCTTTGGTCTTGCTTTCACGACATACCAGCTGCAAAGTGGACGAGACTTGAATAAAAACATTAACATTTGTTCGTCGCTGTTTTGCCTTCAGCCACAACGACTTGGCGAACTTGAACAAACGTTCTTTCACAAAGAAGTTTTTTCTTAGTTCGACAACTTGACCAGACGAAAGACGGACATCTAGCATGCCATGGTCAGGAAATATCAGTGCATACAGCTGTTTGCAAGACTTGTATTCTTTAACATCGATTGATGTTAGACGCTCTGTCAATGGTTTGGTCACCTTCGTCGGTGTAACTGTTATAACAAAGTTGTCTACAACTTCGTCTAAGTACACCAAGTTCACCAATGCATCAAAACGAACATTAAAGAGCTGTAACGTGTCTTGTGAGTGTTGAGTCTTGCAGTTGGTATCATCGCATGAAAAGCCAGCTCTGTAAGAACTGCAAATGGTGTTCTGAGCTAGAGAAATTTGAAGTAACCTACGAGTTCTGGAAACTAGTTTCTCTGCACGTTCCACTAAACTGGTCAAGATTCGCTGTCGTGCATCTACAACTGGTATCATTACTTGAGCTGCGGTCTCTTGGGTTGTCAGGTCACGGGCCAGGATTGCGAACCTGCTACCGCTGGTCTGAAGAAACGATCGATGATCTTGGCTGCCACTTGATTTCAGAAGTCCGAAGTGCTTTTCGCATGTGTCAATGATCTTAAAACATGCGCTCGTCAGCTGTATCGTTGGCTTGGCCAACATGGTCAACAGAGTGAAAAGCCTGGAAATAGTTTTCACAATAATCCACTTGGGAAATTTCGGGACTTTGTCGTTTGTCAACTGAAAAATGGCTTCCACTGTTTCTACTTGCCCAACATCATTTTTAGAACTGTTAAACTTTCTTCCAGCTTCCTCTACAGTTCTCAAATCGCCCAGCACTTTACCGATTAGCAGCAGAGCTTCACCTTGACCATTTGTGTCTCTAGCTTCGTCGTATTTAATTCTTGCTGTTTTAAGGTATTCCAAGACGGTTTCTTTGTCATTAGGTTTCTGCTGTACAGTTGTGCGTGCAAGCGCCATGAAACATTCTGCAACGAGTTTTGGTTCACTTGAAAGCCGAGCTGCTTCTTCAAATTTGCCATGTACCACCAGCAATTGGGCAGCCTCTTCACTTTTTCCAGCTTCTTCTAAAGCACGAGCCACTGCGTCTACAAATCCACGTTTCTTCAAAAACTCGATCCGATCCGATGCGGAAGGCAGTCGTGCAAGTACGGCTTCCATGTCTGAAATTCGATGGTTCTTGTAGTGTTCGTCTGCCAAATGGAAGCACAACCTCTCCATGGTGTGTGTGGCCTTCGGAGGAACAACGCCTTCTCTCTGTTGTGACTCGTCGAAGGACAGAGTGTGGTATCTCTCCAACACGTCAATGGCTTTTTCAAACTTCTTGGCCTGAAACAGGATATTAACTGCTTGTGCATAGTCATTAACCATCTCGCAGCATTCGCTCGCAAGGACAAAATCCCCCTCCTTCTTGTACAGTTTGGTAGCTTGTTTAAACTGGGGATTAAAAGGCAACATATGAAACATTGAGGTAAATGTACTTTTCCACTCTATCTTAAAAGCACAAATCAAAAGATACAGGCCTTTAACATAATTACCACTCACATCAGATTGCAATTTTCTTAGTTTTTCCCTGACAAAATACAGATGCAATTCACGAAATCTAAAATATTGCTGTTTTATAACCGCACATTTCATTGTCGAATACTTCAGCTTTTCTAAAGAAAATGTACGGGTAGATTGATTGAGGTGCAGATTCCATGTTGAAAGTCAAGACAAAAATAATATTGACAAAATCGCAAAGCGACATCCGACAGCATTTCTCTCTGATTTTGCATAAAAACGAGCAGTATTCCCTGAACAAGATCAAATTTCCCCGACTTGTGGTAGCTTGTTTTGGGTGTCTAATCCAGGCTGGCACTACCCTGAGATTGTAAATGTTGTGAACATAACAGCATCACACAGTTGTTTTTCTTTTTTTATATGGTTTACAGTACACCCCAGTGGGGAACTCCCAGAAAACAATGACTGGAGGAGTTGAGGAAGGATTTCCTAAAGTTTAAGAGTATAAGTTTCGGCATTTCTGTTTGTTCTTAGCTAATAAGTCTTGTTGTGATACCTTTTTGACAAAGTTACAACATTTTTAAGGCAAACAAAAGCCGTTTTTTAGTTTACGAAACGTAGTTTGAGAAATTATTCAAAACCAAAAAGACATAGAATAACGACAATTGAAGCCGCACTACTCAAGGTATTTTTAGGGTACCAAATGCGGCTAACATTTGATACTTTTTATGTTATGGTTAAGATTAACTTTCTGACCCCCTGCCCGCCACTGTCCTCCGGTAATTCCTCCCTGGGCATTTCTAGCGTAATAATTGAGTCGTTTTAGCTCAGGCTCAACCAACCTTTCGTGTTCCTTTGTACAAGGTCGCGAGGAGATGACGCTGTTTGGCGTTGTGCAGACAAATCTCAGCTTCTTCGATCATGCTACACTCCAAAAACTGTCGGGCAGCTTTGAGAAATTTTTCTCTCATCAAACGAGGCTGGCCACGGAGTTTGTTGGCGTCTTCGGCTTGTTGCTGAGCCTTGCTTTTCTGCAACATGAGGTCTTCTCCAGCAATGACAAAGCACTTGGCAGCAACACTCCACAACCTTTTCTTGTAGAAATATTGGCCTCGCTCGCGCCATTCTTGTGATGTTGATCGTTCCGCAAACATGGAGGTCAGCGGTTCAGTATCATCACCTTCTTCCTTCACGGATACCACGTTCACCAAGTCCAATCTTCGGAAGTATTCAAACATCGGGGAGCGTGCTTCCTCGTCTTCGTCAAAGAACCATACATTAACCCGAGCGCGGGTTATGGCGGTGTACAAGTACTTGAACTCCGAGTTGAGAACCTTGTGCCTGTCACTGTCAAAATCCAAGGGACGCGGACGATTTCTAGCTTTAAGCTCATCCTCCTTCATTTCCACCAATCCCGTTGAGCTGCTGGGTTGGCTTTCTTCGAGCTTCTTAACATAACCGGAAACAACTCGCCACTCTTTGCATGCCTTAAAGAAAAAATATAAACACATAACAATCAAGTGCACAACTTTTACAAAGGGTGTGATTGTTTTGAGAAGCTAAAGTCGAAGCTACAAGTAAGCTATTTTGGATTGCCTAGGATGTTAGTAAAAATGGGGCAGGGGGGGATAACGAGGGAAGAGAAAAGCGGGATGGGGACGAAAACTAGTTGGGATCATTCTAGGAAATCTAGGATGTGAAAAAAAAGCGGGAGAAGGGAGGAGAAACAAAAGAGAACAAGGAAAAGGAAGGGAGAATATTGGTTCTGATCATCCGAAAAGCCAGGATATCAGGGAAGGGGGATAGAAAGGAGAATTACAAGTGAAGTAGGAAGGGGGATGTTGAAATATTGGTTTGGATCATTCAAAGAAACCCAGGTTGTCAGGGGAGGCGGGGGAGGGGAGAGAAACAAAAAAGGTTTTTACTTTATTATGGACTGCTTCTTACACCATTTTACGATTCTTTTTCTGATTTGTTGACGGTATTTGAATCTTACCTGTGAATCTTTGAAGAAGTTGTAAATAAGGACGTCGTCAAACTCTAAACCTTTGGCTTCATATATAGTCATCACCAGTCCATGCTTCAACTCGTCTGGCAGCGATTCTCGAGCCTCGTCCGATGCCACTAGAACCACCTGATGTGCCCCAAATTCGATGCGTGATGTTTGTCTACGATTACCGCGCAGAATCATTGCCAGATCAGGCAGGCTGCACGACTCAAGAATCACAGGTTTTGGCCCATCAAACAATCCTTGGTCCTTTTCCAGTCTGTCAAAAGACTCAGGGAAGAAATTCAACAGCAAGTCGACAACACTTGAGGCAAGACCCAGGATTCCCGCATGGGAGCGATAGTTGTGGATCAACTGATAGAGTCTATCGGGAACGCGAACAAGCTCACGGTGTGTCTCCACTTGTGCTGACTTGCTGGCGTGGTAGAACAATGACTTGAGATCACTAAATCGGAACGCGATTCCACGCATGATGCTTTGTGCTGTATCACCTGTGAAGAAGAGATCATTCGGGTGGCGACAGCAACGGATAAGAAGTGACAATTCAGCTTGAGTGAAGTCTTGAGTTTCATCAACGTAAAGACGGTGAACTGACCACTCGGGGACTCCACCTTCTTGAAGTCGCCGATGGAGGTTGAAGACCAAATCTGATTCATCAAACATGCGATTGGAAGAGCGCACTCGCTGGTATATTACAAAAAGGTCGTAAACAACCTTCCTGTCATCATCAGAGAAACTCGGAGCTCTCTTCCGGCCAAGTTCAAGGTAATCAGCAAGACAAAGGAAACCAGCGTTCGTCAGGAGAGACTCTGCTGAACCTTTGATAAAAGATCTGATCTCCATCCACACCAATGTAGGATGGTAATTTAGCTTTGGGTGGCTCTTGATCATCTTCGGCCAAATCTCATTCCGGAACACATTGTAAGTGATTTCACGCCTTGGATCACTTTCCTTTTCTTGAGTGACTCCGGATCTTGCGGTTCTACCTTGATCTACTGCAGTGGAACCGGGCTGGGCCTGTTGATTCTCGTCTTCAACTTCATCATCTTCATCAGAATCTTCAGAGGGGATGTACGACAAGTTATTGTCCTCCTCCCCCCATCCTTCGATTTGACGCAACATACTTCCATCGACGGCACGTTTGAAAAATGGTCCTTCATACGGCTCAATAGGTAATGACGCGTCCAACATCAGCAGCAAGTCGCGGGAATTGATAAAAAGTGGCCATGCGGTGTCACTGACATCCTGGAGTTTTGGCGGCAAAGGGTTGTCTTCATCTGCAACGTGGTCTTTTGCGTCTGGACAGGCGTGGCTTAACTCACGGAAGTTCTTCTGCACTTCACTGCAGAGAACCGAATTCTTTGTAACGAAAAGTTGGTGGAGATGCTCATAGCAGCCGTTCTCGTTTCCAGCGGCTTGAGATGCAGTTTTTTTGCAATCTGTGTTGGGCTCTGTCATAGGTTCACTTGTTGAAGCAGAATCTGACGGGACTTCACTTGCCTCTGTGACAATCTCCACTTCTGCCACATTGTCGTTGCTGACTTGGTTCTCATTGTCATTTGCTTGAGCAGTTTCTTGCGCCACATACCTTGGGATGTGCGGACCGCCTCTACTGGCTCCCTTCCAATAGTTCTCAAATTCTTTCCACAGTCGATAAAGGCAGCACGTTGTCTTTCCAGTCCCACTGCGGCCAAGGAGGATTACGGGGCAAGGTGGTTTGGGGTACAAGTTGATAATGTCATGTTCTAGCTCCGTCACCTTGAATGGGAAATCTACCCTGGTCGTATCACACTGCAAAATGGTGTTTACCAGTGCAGAGTTGAAGGAGTAAAACTTAAGAATGTGATATTCTTGTTCGTTAGCACTTGCTGGGGGATAAAAAAGACCAAGAAGCTCATCTTCCTTAGTTTTCTTCTGTTGTGGCTCTCGTTTGGAAGCAAATCTGGTCTCGTCTTTCTTCTTTTGATCTTCTGTCTTTTCAACGTAATAGTTTGGAAAACATTCGCCTGCCACATCTTTCCTGAGATCATCTCTCTTGAAGCCTTTGAGGTTTGTCTTGATAATACAGTCCATTCCCCGATCGTGTGATTTAACAATGTTCTCTATCTTGTGCTCAACACTGTCATGAACCAAGGCAATATCCCAGACTCGAATAATATCAGAATACACCCGACCTTCTGACTCTCTGGTTTGCATAAGTATCTCTGGATTCTGACTGCACCTATCAGAAAAAGCTACAGTTTTCTCCCACAAAATACGCGCACCTTTCGATAACTTAGCTTCGTACAGGTAGATATCTTTCTTCTTTGCTGTTCCTTCCAATCTCTTGCAAAGGTTGGCGCTCCAACGACCTTCAGCGAGCATTCTAATCTTTGCAATGACCCTCTTCTTTGTCCTGTTTGGAACACGTTTGCTACGCAGGACTTTCCATACTTGGTCTGTACAGTCAACCTCCCAAGGAAGGTTCTCAAATGGAGACTCGATGTCAATGCTGTCTTCTAGTTCTGTTTCATCTCTGGCCATGCTGTTGGCACCAGGCGGGACTTCCGTTCTCACCTGTTCCTGTTTCACGTCTTCTATTTCTTCCTCTACGTCATCCTGTTCCATATCTTGCTCTTGAGCATGAGCAGCGGATTGATCTGCTTGCTGGTTTTCAAGCAAAATAGCTTCAAAGTCAAGGTGTTCAATCAAATTCAAAACCTTGTTGTACAATTCATCTCGTGATTTTTGTCTTTTCGCCCCCTTTGGCGGCGCTGGTTTCATTTCTGGTACAAAAGTATCTGCGGTTTGAGCATCGACATCGTTCACGTCCCATTCCTCTTCAGATATATCAATGTGTGACCGTGGGGTAGCAGAATTGTTTGGCATGTCTTGTTCTTTCCGTACTTTGGCACTCGATTCTCTTGTAGACGCTTCCGTTGTTGTCTCCGCGTCTGGTAGCTTGTAATGGTCCATCGCATATTTCATTTTCTTCCATCTTCTGTCGTTCCGGCTCGGGATATCGATTGCTAACTTTCCATTTATGTTACGTATGTGCGGATTCACCTTGTTGTCTGTTAGTATATTGATGGCCTTACATTTCTTCTTGTTAATTCTTCCAAAATTTGCGACATGAAACAAGGTGTTGCCAAACTTGTTTTGTGCGTTCTTGGACTCCACGAATTTTGATTTCTGCAGCAAAGCGTAAAGGTAACCCCATCTCTCTGCAAACAAGAAAAGGTAAATATAAGGGAAGAAAGTAGCACTAGGGAAGCACAAAACCAATTTTGTTTAAAAATAAAAACTCAGTTAAACTACCACCACTTTCAAATTATAAAGTGAGTTCATTAATACTTATACATTTCGCAATTTCTAACTTTTAGTTTTGTTCGTTGCACTAACGGTATATTAATACTAGTAATGTTTACCAATTTTGAGAAACACTACAACCCGATGGCAAAAAAAGAATATATGACATAGGAGAGATCATTTAGCATCATCATCATCATTATCTTTAACAGAAAAACTCCCCTTGGGGCTTTTCAGAGACTATTTACAATAAAACTGGGAATAAAACCATATAAATTACTACCTAATTAATTATTCATACGTGTTCTCTTATTCGCTGTT
>JAOBRH011259039.1:0-10571 GCA_027575125.1 Umimayanthus parasiticus | reverse complement strand
AATCTGGTGAGTGCATTTTGTGATTATGCAGTGTAAATGCGAAATAGTTAAATGGTTAACGCAGGCATTTTCTGAGGAAAGTTTCCCAGTGTTTATGCTTCCTCTGGTTAATTATAATTTTCAGTTAGACATAAACAGAGTGGGGGGAGGGGGTGGGGGTTGCCGTGTAACTACTGTTACCACCACATCTAAGCCAGAAAAGAAAAATTTCAAAATTTCCGCGGAACCTATACAAGCTTAGAGACCTGCACCCTCCCCCCCGAAACTCGTGTTTTCGGCATTTGCAAAATTATTTCAAGCGGATGAGCTCCCTCTTTTGAAATCCAAGACCTGCCCCAAGGTGGATAATTGGACAATTTTAAATTCATATATAATAGCTAGTATGGCGAAATTGCCAAGGCAAAAACTTTGGGTATAAACGAGGCAGAACAGAAGGATAATTCAACTTGATTCATGAAATGATGCTGTTTCATCCATTAACGTGATCAAGAACTATAGTTTGTGAATCCATTCAGAATGGTTAGTTTATCACTTACCAAATCACACGTCCCTTGTTGTACAATGGTACTGATGTCCGCTTCAACTCTGAAAGATACAATCATGGTAGGGATCAGTTCTGAAGGCCCTGATGCACGCCGCAGATTTTTCACGTACAGGTAATCTGTCTCACAGCAACACTGCAGAACTAGTTGAACGAACCACTGCAGAATGTACCATACTGTATCCTGAATTAAACAAAACCATTGTGAAACAAGTTGCTGCAATCGTTAAGTAGAAATGAGTTATATACTCATCGCAGCAACGTGTCCAGCAACAAACGGGCAGATTTGCTAACTTTGTAACCGTAGACTATCAGTTCTTTCGTAATTTGTAATTATGTATTTATTTAATTTTGTAAAGTAAACATTATGTACACTGTATGCGCCAGCCTTAATTTTAATTTAACCACTACCTTTGAAGGCTTGAATAAACCATGATTATTTATATTATTATTTATAATATCGTGTTTTCTAGGTAAACTACACGCTGCAGTGGTTCAAGCAACTCCTTTCACAATGATATATAGCGTTCGGCAATACAATTCGCTTTAAAAATATAAGTATAACAGTGTACAGTATAACAGCATCATAAATCACCAAGTGATGTTACTCTCAAAAATAACACACCATTGTATTTTGGAATGCTTGATCGACTCACATGTAATCCCCCCCCGGGGGGGAGGGTTCAAATGAAATGGAAAGAAGAGGTTCGGATAAACTTGCAGCGCTGGGTTGTCATTATATTATTTTAAAGTAAGGGGTGCAACCTAGAATTAAGGTACAGGACCTAGGCAGCACTAAAACTTACTCTTGACACATTGCTGAATTCTCCTAACTGTCCCTATAGTTTTCTTGTAAACAAGTGGGGAGACTTTAGCTTTTTATCTTAGATAAATTGCTGTGTATGATCATTGGCTTTATGCTCATTACCAAACAATTTATTTTGTGTGGATAATGTAAGGAGAACATATACACTGAGCATATACACTGTACTGCAAGCACCTACGAGTACCCTATCCATCTGTAGTTTAATATATAATCATTTCTTGTCTCGAAAGACTTCAACTGTTCAAATGCATAACCAATTACTGCAAAATGGCTTCAATATATATCTGATATAGCAAGTTGACAAAGCGTACTTAAGAATTGCTAATAATTTGCGGCATAAAATTCCATAGAAAATTGCTAACATGTCCTCATCAAATTTTCGTAGAGAAAGAAAATCAAACGTTAATGTGAAAGATGTAATATATGGAGTTGCATGTATCTCCTCATCTTCTTTTAAATACTTCTTCTTTTTAAATTCCCTTCTTGATAAAAACCTGACAATCACTAAATAACTACTTTATAAATATATTAAACTTACGATCCAAGGCTTTCATCATCAGACGCTTTGTCTTCATCAAACAACTTGATTTTGATCTTTTGTCCCTGTTGACTGTCAACAAACACCTGTGGACAAGAGATTAAACTTTAATTAAAAGCTTGTAAACACACTACTGGTAACTTTATAAACTGTCAGGGACTCAATCAAAGCACGTATGAGCATGAACTATAAATAACATAGATTGAACTGCATATAGATTGAATTGCTAACCTCAAAAACTTCATTCCAGACGGGATCAAGAGTTTCCTTTTTGGTCTTCGTCCTGAAGGTCTTGGCACCAACTTTGCAACACAAGAAGCACAGAAAATAAATTATGAATCAAGAGAAAAAATGTAGAGTTTCTCTTGAAAATAACATATATCATCAACAATAATAGCAGAACTGGAATGGCACTCATGACAGCAACCACAATGGCAAAGACGCTGACAAAAGCAATGGCAATTCCAACAGCAATAACAATAACAATAGGTGACTTCAATGACTACAACAACAGTAATTACAATGACAACAACATTGAAAATGACAAAAGCAATGAGAGTGATAACAACAAAAACTAGATGGCAACAGCAAAGACAAAGTCAATAGCAACAACAATAACAGGGTTGCCATTGTTAACTGGAATGCGAAATTCAAGGACTTTTCCAGGACTTTCTAGGACCTTTTCGAGCAAATTCAAGGACCTTTTGCACCAAATTAAACATACATGTCTGTGTTAATTTCACTAACTCATGGCTCACATGTTTCTTCATGATTGTTTGTGTTTGTTTTTTCTTTCCAAACGAGTATTTGTTTGTAAACAACAAATATATTTTGCAACAATACGTTGCCTCTTCAGTGTTCCCAGTATGCTCCCACTGTTTTACAAACAAATATTGGTTTGGAAGGAAAAAACAAACACAAACAATCATGAAAAACACACTTGTACCATATTAAAAAGTTTTATTATTCTGTATATGAATTCAGAAATGAACTTTACAAGATTTGCTTCTGGGGAAAAATCAAGCCTCCGTTTTATTTTCCAACATTGTTAACTTACATCAAAGGTACTATGTCCTGTTATGACAAACAGCTCATTCTGATTATTTTTTAAGTTACAAGTTCCAGGGTTTTCAAGTCCACAACCCAAATTCAAGGACTTTCCAGGGTCTGGAATTTTGTTTTGTCAATTCTAGGACTTTCCAGGATTTTCAAGGATCGTGACAACCCTGAATCAAACAACAATGACAATGGCAACAGCAAGGACAATGGCAGCAGCATTGAAAATGGCAACAGCAACGGCAGTGACAACAACAATGACAATGCCAACAGCAATGACTATAACAACAGCAATGATTATGACAACAAGCAATAGCAATTCCAACTGCAATGACTATATAACAGCAATGACTATAACAACAGCAATGATTATGACAACAAGCAATAGCAATTCCAACTGCAATGACTATATAACAGCAATGACTTTAACAACTGTAATGATTATGACTTGTAACAGCGACGGCAATGACAACAGCAATTCAAACTGCAATGACAATAACAATGACTACATGTATGACAACAATGACTACAACAGCATTGACAATGACAACAACAATGACAATGAAAATAGCTATGAAAACAACAATGACAAGACAAAGTCAACAGCAATGATGACATCAAAAAGGCAATAACAGAATGTGAGACAGTATATACTACACTGTAGGTAATACATATTTCTGATTATGTCACTACTTTAATCCTAACTCGACATTGGCACAATAACTAGAACATAAATTAAATGGAGCTTGATATGTCAAATGATTTTGGAGAATGCCTATATATAGAGCATTTAATGATTGGGGGCACTTTTGCCAGCAGCTGATCAATACATTCTCTGTAATCTTCAGAGACACGTTACTCCAAAAGTGTTCAAACTGTCAAGCTGAAATCTTTGGCAAGTACCAATTCTGCCCTGGCCTTTTCTGGTTTATGGCCACTTTTCAACTGCACCTTGAAGTTGAATTCATATGGTATGCTTTATCTCTTCTTTTGAACATTTCAGAATTACACAAAACTGTACATTGCCCTTAGTTCTGTTCATAGTTTTTACAATGCTTTACTTCCAAATTGGCCCATTACATGTATAACTTACATATATTAGCAAATATTAACTGTTGTGGCTCCCCTGTTAGTGTGATGTACTGTTCAGTTTTGGTTTTGTTTGTTTGTTGATGCTATGATGCTCGGAAAAAGCTGATACATGTAAACATACATTGCCCAAATGAGGCAAAATGAAACATTTTGATATGGTAGTGAAATGTGCCAATAGAGTCACGAAAACTGAGAACAAATACAACATGAATGAAAACGAATTACATTGACAGGAACAATTTAAACAAGCTTATAGGTAGCAGCTGAAGACAAGAGTGTGAATCACCTTTGATAATGGCATAAGGATCAGAAGAACCTTTACTGAACACTCCAATGTCTTTCTTGATCAAATCCTTGGCCTCAAGCACTTGGAGACGAAGCATACCCTAAATAATTTCAAAACACCATAAAATAATTGGTATTATCCGGATCAACATTTTTTTCAGCCCATCTCTTTCTAGTGTACGTCTATTTATTTTTCCATCTTCCTGTCTGCCTATCTACAGGTCTGATGTCAGTCTACCCATCAGTCAACTGGCTCACCCACAGGTGGACTTCATGCCTGACTTGCAATGTATAGAGAATTTAAGGAGTCCAGGGTTATTCAATGTAGATATGCTAGTAGGCTTTGGGATTTGCTGGGGGTTCAGGGACATACTAGGAATTTAGGAACATGCTGGTGGGGTGTGGGGTTCAGTGGCATGCTAGGATATACTGGGGATTCAAGATTCGTGCTAGGGGTTCAGGGACATGCTGGTGGGGTGTGGGGTTCAGTGGCATGGTAGGATACACTGGGGATTCAAGAGACATACTAGGGGTTCAGGGACATGCTGGTGGGGCGTGGGGTTCAGTGGCATAGGATATACTGGGGATTCAAGAGACATGCTAGGGGTTCAGGAACATGCTGGTGGGGCGTGGGGTTCAGTGGCATGCTAGGATATACTGGAGATTCAAGAGACATGCTAGGGGTTCAGGGACATGCTGGTGGGGCGTGGGGTTCAGTGGCATGCTAGGATATACTGGGGATTCAAGAGACATGCTAGGGATTCAGGGACATGCTGGTGGGACGTGGGGTTCAGTGGCATGCTAGGATATACTGGGGATTCAAGAGACATGCTAGGGGTTCAGGGACATGCTGGTGGGGCGTGGGATTCAGTGGCATGATAGAATATACTGGGGATTCAAGAGACATGCTAGAGGTTCAGGGACATGCTGGTGGGGCATGGGATTCAGTGGTATGGTAGGATATACTGGGGATTCAAGAGACATGCTAGGGGTTCAGGGACATGCTGGTGTGGCGTGGGGTTCAGTGGCATGGTAGGATACACTGGGGATTCAAGAGACATGCTAGGGGTTCAAGGACATGCTGGTGGGGGGTGGCATTCAGTGGCATAGGATATACTGGGAATTCAAGAGACATGCTTGAGGTTCAGGAACATGCTAGTGGGTTCAGGGATATACTGAGGGTTCAAGAGACATGCTAGGGGTTCAGGGACATGCTAGTGGCTTCAAGGATATACTGGGAGTTCAAGAGACATGCTAGGGGTTGAGAGACATGCTAGTGGGTTCAGGGATATACTAGGGGTTCACGAGACATGCTAGGGGTTCAGGCTATGCTAGGGGTTCAGGGACATGCTAGTGGGTTCAAGGGCATGCTAGGGGTTCAGAGACATGCTAGTGGCTTCAGGAATACCCTGGGGATTCGGAGACATGCTAGGGGATCAGGGACATGCAAGTGGGGTCAGGGATAGATGTATGCTGGGGGATTCAGGGACATGCTAGGGGTTCAAGGGTGTGCTATATGTAATGGCTTCAGAGATATACTGGGGATTCAGGGGCATGCTAGGGGCTCAGGGATATGCTTGGGGGTTCAGGGGCATGCTAGTGGGTTCAGGGAAATACTGGGGATTCAGGGACATGCTAGGGGCTCAGGGATAAGCTAGGGGGTTCTATTCAGAGACTTGCTAGGGGGTTGGAGAATAAGCAAAGGGTTTTAGGGACTTCCTATGGAGTTCAGGTATATGCTAGGGGGTTCAGGGAATTGCTAGGAGTTTCAAGGACATACTATGGGGTTTGGGGATATCCTGGGGAATTCAGAGACATAATTTAATATGCTAGGGCTTCAGGGATATGTTACAGAGTTCAGGGACATGCTAGAGGTTCAGGGACATGTTAGAGAGTTCAGAGGCATGTCAGGGGTTCAGGGGCATGTTAGAGGGTTCAGGGGCATGCCAGGGGTTCAGGGGCATGTTAGAGGGTTAAGGGTTATAATAGAGGAATCAGATAATTATTACATGCTCAGGGATACATCAGGGAAGCAAGAGAACAAACATCAGAGTTTAGTGTCTTCTTAACCAATACTAAAACAGCTCGTCATTTGCTTCCCTCCCATCCAAACTAAGATATTTGTTCCTACATTTATATTATTACAGTGCTTACATCTGGCAGCGGATATTTGAGTTTATATGGATCAACATCAGTCAGTGGGATAGCAATTCGGTTCGGTAGGACAACAAACTGCGCAATTACATCATCAATCACTCCTCGGATTATGTCACTGGAAATGAAACAAGATAACACAATTACTATTACATCAAGAACATTGAATTATTTGTACATCACTGTACATACATTTGTATATCTATAAATTTATTATTGTCATGAAAAACTATTATCAAAACACACTTCGAAGGTCAAGAAAAAATCTTTGGACAAACCTCAGTCCGGGAATATCCAGAATATTTAACAGATTTGTCAAGTCAAAGTCAATGTCCTAGGAGAAATACAAAATAATATTAGTACGGTATGCAAATGCAAAACATCAAAGTTTTGATTTTGAATATTTATCTAGTTCTAATTGAGAGTCTGGACAGAGAAAGCACCACAAGCTTACAGCACTTAGTTTGCTTATTATACAGAGACCACAGAACAACTTTGAGATTGGAGGGTGGGCACCATTAGTGACCAAATATTGGCAGGGCACAAAACACTTTTGCTTACTAATTCTTTATAATTTTAAAAATATTGGGGGGCGCACATGCTCCCCCTCTCCCCCCCCCCACACACACACACACACATATACCATCACTCAGTTTCTTGTGATCCGTCGCCAAGGAAGTGCTTGGTCATTCTTGGACTTCGATGAAAACAAAGTATTCCATGTGACTGAGCAGTTTTTTTATTCTTTCATGTTATCACACATGGATGTTCTCAGAAGTATGACATCTTGGCGAGTTCTTGCCCTTTTGGTGTTAGCGGTATCTGTGGTGTCGGTCAGCGGTCTTTGGAGCAGGCGCCGTAGATACAAGCGCCGCTGCAGCTCCTCTGTCAGGTCCGGATACTCGCAATGGCACGGAGAACTCAAATTTCAGTGCCCTGACGGTAATATTTTAAAATCTCGCATCAATTATATGAACATCGGTTAGAGCATTTAAACTATTTGTGGTTTGAGCCATATGCCACTTGAGTATCTAAAATGTTTTAAAAATCGAGTCGGTTCGTCAGTAATTCTCGACTTTGGGGGGGGGGGGGCAGGGGCAAAACCTATTGATTGTATCCTTATTAATTTAAGAACTGCTTCCATTGCAACGATATGTTAGTTGTCACTAGGAGCAATACTTACATTAGTAGGGTGTGTGGAGTCATTATCAGTTAAACAAGTAAATAATTTAAGATAGCTATAATTCGTGTATAATGTTGTTTGCATTTCAATTAAATACGGCGATTAAATTCCATATATATAAGAAACAATTATCTCTTCGTTTTGTGTCTGTGGCATAAGAAAACAGGGAGACTTTGGCTTCGAGGGAACCATAATGAGTGGAGCACTTTCCAAAATAAGATGTAAGGCAATTTATGAACAAAATCTGTTGCCATAGTTATTTCAAATAACGCAAGGTTCATTCTGCTGAAGTTGAAGTTGCATTTAAGAGAGTGCGTCATTTTGATCAACCAACTCCAAGGTGAATGTTTAACTTAATAGCACGCATTTCTGTTCACTCGCATCAGCACCCTGACAAACATATATAAATCTACACCCATTTTATCACTGAACAGTGTACCAAAGTATCAGTGAGATCCGCAGTGTCCATAGCAACTGCAAAGAAGATCGTAGCTGGTCTTTTAAGTGCGTCTACAATCCAGCCGCTGGCCACAGTTGCGACTGGTCCGAATGGGCAAACGATCACGACAACCTTCTGAACTTCCACTGCCCTCATGAGGGTTTCATCACCGGGATAAGGGGGATTTATGATGGCAGGAAACGAGACCGCAGGTAGGGATGAATAGTAGTCGAATATACAGTTTATGTTTGTCATTACAGCACATGATAATCGAGTGCAAGTGAATGAAAGATGACAAATAAGAATGACAGAAATTTATAAACGAAATAGTTGTTAAAATGACAATGGACATGTAGGCAAAACAAGTTGATTGAACTGAAAATTAAAACCAAATTTCATTTTCCCCGCTCTATGAACATGTTATCATTCATCATCAGTTCGCATCGTTTACCATCATTGTATATTGTTGACGCGTGGACAGCATTTGTCAATAAGAAGTTTTAAAAACGTTTCCAAATGTTTGTTATAGGTACAAGTTCAGATGTTGCCATGTACCCGATGGAAAGTTTATTCGCCGCGACTGTCGCAGCACGCACTTTGAAAACGTGTGGGATGGAGAACTCCATTACGTTGTCCCCGACAACTTCTATCTGACTGCCGTGACCAGTATCCATGACAACAAGAAAGAGTACGTACATCTGGTTTCATCTATTGTTCAGTTCACGTCAAATCATTCTGGGCAGGGTGTGCGCTTGTGGTTCTAATGTGTAAATGCGTGAAAACTGGAAAAAGTTATTGTGAATTTGGAGAGTGACACGTGATAGAGGGTCGCACTAAAATTTATAGTGTCACGGTACAGCACACAATGATGTCACACTCATGCAAACTGATAGTGCTACGAGTCTGTCAACGAATGACAGTGTCAAAGTGCGATTATTGTTACCGACGTCACAGTGAAACTGGCAATGCAATGACTCTGACTGTAACAACAGGCGCGTGCCTTGAACATGACAGTGGACGGCGGTGTTGTCATCGCTAGTTTAGGCCCAGGCCACTAGTGCGCCCATCTCGGTGTATCGCACTGCCCAATAGCGACCTTAGGTTTGACTACGATTACGACTTCTTAGCTTTCAAACTCGTAATGTTGACTACGAGATCTTCAGTAAACAGAAGGACAGACACGATATTTGACTCGACAACGACTTTGCAAACCCCTGTCAAGAATTTGGTTGTACTAGCAAAAACTGGTATACTCTAGTAAAAACTAAAATCGTATACTTGTAAAATCTAAAAGGTCACTTATATCGCAACTATGGCTGTCAGTTCAACTGCTGTTACAGTCTTGGCTCTGTAAAGTAATGTACAGGGCAGAGGTATTCCTCATGTGGTGTTTTAGTAAAACAACACGTGTTCTGAAACTAGTCGAACTGCTTGGCTAAACTTGTAAGTAAAAGTCTCTTCAAACCATTTTGTTTATGCTAAGTTCACTCCGATGACTGGGACCTTTAAAAGGGAACGCAAAAAGATTCCAGATATCCGGAGTCAGTTCAATTTATCGGGAGCCGAACTGAAATACGCAATATGTGACTTGAAGGGAAAATGATTTTAGTTCGAATTGGTGGAAGGTTTGAGTTTTCCGGCAAGGGTTTAAGTTATCGGGACTAAACTAATGAGAAAAGATTTTTAGTTCGAAATAGCGGGGGGTTCCGGATATTGACGGTTGGAGTTATCGAGGATCGACTGTGTAAAGCTTGCGCAAATGCCTGTTGATGGATTTAGATTTGACGGTTTTCTGTTCATTTCCAGGGATCGTCGTTGGCAATTTGAAGTGTGCAAGAAGTTCTCGACTGCGTCCTGTGATTATAAGCGGGAGGTTGAAGAAGACTTCAAACTGATCGAGAAACGGAAGATTGAAGGAAAACACTGAACTGTTGCGTTTAGCTTGAAACATGAATTGCAGTTTAACCTGACGAATGTAGTATTGCAGTAGTGTCAATAGGACGAGATTCAAGCCTGTTTTTCGCTAGTGGCGGCAGCAACTGAAGCAGAATACTCCTGAGGGAGGAGGGCGAGTGCGTACCTATTTTTTGCTTGGGTGGGAATGTGCCGCCTAAGCCTTCAAATCCTGATCCTATTTCAGACCCGATAAAAGTCATTTTCTAGTCCATATCAGACCAAACTGCGGAAATCCATACCCTTTTTACCAAGAAGGCTTGATTACAGGTTGACATTGCCCAGGCCCTTGCACGTCTTGTTTTGTTAGAGATCTGTGTTTGTTGGCCTGGGCCGGAGCGAGCACTGTATGATATGTTCATTTCCTCTCTACCACCTCTATCTGTCCGTTTGACCTGAACCCAAACTACTGAAGGCGGACATGGGCCAAAGTAAGGGAAAGGCGCAATCTGTCCCTATCGCTTCTGCTGTGCCTCCGTTCGTCCTTATACGCTTTCCGGCACA
>JAOBRH011257928.1:0-12541 GCA_027575125.1 Umimayanthus parasiticus | reverse complement strand
TAATTAACAAAGCATATACATTTATGCTCATGGTATCGAAATGGTAGATAACAAATGTACACCCAATACTAACGACTTTATTTAAGCCGGGATTTAAGAACATTTTAAGAACTCTTCCAAAAGTAAATAGTACCATGCAGCAAAAATGTGAAATACCCTACCAGACCAGATACGAGCTATAACAGACAATAAGGAATTTTTAACTAATATTCAAAAAATTCTTTTTAAAGTATAAAGCGAAAATTTTAAATTCGTGATTCAAGAGGTTTTCAGAACGAGACAGTTAAAATTCGATTGGATTAGATTAAATTAGACTAGCGAGACAGATTGGGTTAGATTAGTTAATATTATGATAGTGTCGATTCCAATAGTTTAACTTATATCAGCATACATAGGTTAGACAAAACAGATTAGTTTAATAAGATTAGTATAGTTTACACAGCATTTAGGGTCGATTAGAACGAGGTTAAATGTGCAGTCTTGTTAGTAATACTTGTTAACACTACCGTCCGGTGTATATCTCATATTTGATCTTGTCATAACATTTTTACTCCGATTTTAATTAAACTTTGTAAGTTTGAAGTGGAAAACTTGTAAATTAGCTCTAAGCTAAATGTATTAACCAACTTAAATAAAGTTATTGTGTTGTGTTGTGTTGTATTGTATTGTATTGTATTGTAGTGTATATTTATTGTATTGTAGTGTAGTGTAGTGTAGTATAGTGTATTGTATTGTATTGTATTGTATTGTATTGTATTGTATTGTAACACTCGGTTGAGACTGAAATCTTCAAAATATTTAAGAACATTCAGCCTCAGCCCAAAAATTTGACGTTTTTAGAAGAAAAGTGTAATCTTCTTTTAAGAATAATGATGTCTGTACGTACGGTATAAAATCACATTGTATATGCACAAAAACACATTTCGCGTTTATTTTACCTGAAACAAAGTCAACAGACTGCTCCTGCATTGCAATTCTCTACCATTAAAAGAATTGTGCTTTACCATTTTATTGTAAGCATTATAACAATATATCCTTAGAATTGTAGTGCTTGTATATACCCAGTGTTTCTACGAGAAAAGCAGATATGTTGCACAATGGAGATAAGTAACCAATCTATAGTTTCTTGTTTTTTCTTGGTGAAATATTGAAATGACTACATGCATATCAAGTTGCATTATATATATTTCTTTGATGAGGCAGGATTTATCCTTTTCACGAATTGCACATTTTAAAACTATTTCAACAAGAAATAATGGACACATATTTAGTAAGTTCTTGTCGTCGTCAAATCAACAGATCCAAAATACAACTTTGCATATTGCAAATATGAGCTCTTTGAATTCAAATTAGAATATTTTTACAGTTTAATACAACACGAACGCCGTTTACAGACTGAGATTTCTGAAAATTATATTTTTGCTTGCATATAAACTGGGTGCATAGGAAACTTGATATTCTTGTCAGAATACACTGTTACGTTACGTTTTTGTTTGATATGACATTTTTGAACCTATGGGCAGCCTCTCCCTATAGAAACGATCTTTCTACCACTCTTACCATTACCATTACCACTATTAGTACTATTACCATCACAATTACTATTTGGCCAAACTAAAAAATTTGTGTGTTTCCGGTTACATGCTTTTTAAAATTCGGGTAGGTAGGTAGGATTATTTTTTTAAATTTTTGAAATAATTTCATTTGCCTAAAGTACTCTTTATAAATTAAAATAGAACTGTGTTACGGCTCGTTCCTCCTTCATTTTCATTGGCTAACAATATACGTATCTCGCCGACTCGCTCGCTGCTTCGCCGCTCGATTTTTATGTTTCTCGACTGATTCTGAGGAACAGAAAGAGACTGCTCGTAGTGAAGCGATGTCTTTGGTTATGAGATGTGCGCGCGCAGGGAATGACGGCATCAAAAAGTGTGCTGAGTTTATCAGGAAGTGAAATATGCACAAAAGTTATGAAGTTTTAACTTCTTTACTGAATTCAGTTTCCTCAAGTTTCCCACGGGTTTTACATCAGATTATCTTGTACCTGTTATGTTCATCCAAAATGTCCCCCTGGTTAAGGTAAAGAAACATTAAGCAAGGAAAGTGAAACAGTTTAACAGATGGCACATGCGGACAAAAAGAGGAAACGAAGCACGTGTCTTTGAAGTGCAAAAGTGTAATTATAAAACACCAGTCAATGGCACGAAAGCAGCGAAGCATCGATAGTTTCTTTTTCAAGTACAAAAAGAGGTATCAATGAAAGAAAAAGTAACTTCAAATTTAGTTTACATATCTTTTAATTTTGGTGCAGTAGCGCAAGAATTTCCTCATTGAAAGCAAGATTTATTGGAGGTATCACCTCAAACAATAAGAAATGGCACCTTACAGAACAAAGAAAAAGTGTCAGAAACCTTAGAACATACCATAAATTCATCTACATTTTAATTGTCAAATCAAGACTATTACTTTGATAAGTTGAAGTGTAACTAAAAGACATGCATATGGAAGTCACTCGTTTTTGGTACAAATTGGGCACAAAAAGACAATAATACATTCACCGGTGCAAGACTAATTTTGCCTGACATGCAACTGTCCTTGCTAGAATCTATTGTGTGCCAAGAAAGATTCTTTTATATGACTTTCCTTGACAGCCACGTCTTATTTACTTGCGTGCTAGGAATAGATAAGTAGTTTTATATGTCAACATTTTATGTTTATTTTGCACAATGACCGTTAGCAGAGGGTTACGTAATAATTAACGAGGACAGAACTGAGGGAATCCATGGAGACAAGTTCATTCAGGTTTAGTGGAAATTGGTTTTATCCAGCATAACCGAGTTACCAGGCTTGTTGTATGGGACCCGGAAGCAAAAATTGCGCCTATACTGATATAATAATATCATCAACATTTCCATTATCAAAATGTTTTTAAATCGAAAACCACGTGCGTTCAATCGATGAAAGAAAGAAAGAAACATCCATAAACAGAGCTCTTAAAGCTTTCAATCGGCCGATTGTCACCCAAATGTATACTTGCGTGTAAGTATGTGGGTTAACCTCAAGCAATTTCAATTCCTCGAAAAATATGGATATATTTATTTTAAAAATATTCAAATTATTCAAGCTCTTTGCTAACTGGTCGGACGTTTTTAAAAATTATTAATCTCTCGTGAAACCCGGAGGGGGTATTTCTATGTCATGCTATTTGTTTGAAGTATAAGAGTAAGTTTACTGAAGTAGCATAAATCGGGTAAAGCCGCTGACGAAGTTTTAGCTTTCTTTTTCTTTTGCACTATTTAAACAAATTAACTTTACAAAATGAAAAATGACTGAACAATTGCGGAAGGTTTCCAACAAGATGGGTTAAAGTCAAACTGACCACTTCTTTCAGAAAACAAGTCGAGCAAGACAAAAACGTAGTTGAAGATCGGAAATATACAGTACACTGTTGAAAAATAAATTAAATTTAGAGTTCAGATTGAGAACGTCGTGATTTGATTACAATAGAAACGTGGAAATAAACCTGGTTTTCTTGACAAACCTGAGCCCAACAACCACGTGCACGTGAAAACTTATTTTGAAAAAATACAAAGAAGCAGTGTTTACAAAATTTAACAGGGTATTCGATTGTTTTCAGATTATAATTACATGTTCGAAAAGACTCGCGTTCATCTCAAACGGCTAGAAGCCTGCTGCGTTTTAGAATAACATTTGGTTGTCGATGTTTTCGTAGTTTACATTTGTAGTTTGTATGCAAAAGCAATGTTTTTTAAAGTATGCATCGATTCCAAATAGTGTACCAGTGCCAATTTAAAAGGCATACGTTTGTACACCGTTTACTGTTGTGCTAGCTTGTTAACTGATAAAATGGCGAGAACATTGGCAAAAATAAATTATTTCAGTTTACTGTCTGTCTTTCCATTAAAAGCAAGCTTCTGGCAGTTTGACAGGTAGTTTAACGTATAGTTGTGTGTCTTCTTGCACGTAAATTAGTTTCGAAGATTTATCACCAAAATTATGTCAAAACACAGTGTCGGCTACCTTGCTGAAAAACGAGTTTATTTAGCGGTGAATTCTTTGATGTGATGGCCATTTTTTCAATATACATGTAATTGTACTTTTGTGTATAAATTCTGTTAAGGCGCCGCTTTTTTTCTTTGCTTTGGTGGTCTTCCATAAAATTTAACACAAAAGCGAAAACGTGTCGTTTTGATGTTATTTTGTTACCTACTAGCCTCATAGTAAGACAAGTATTATATAATATTACAGTTCTTAAAAGCATTG
This sequence comes from Umimayanthus parasiticus, assembly GCA_027575125.1. Taxonomy (NCBI): domain Eukaryota; kingdom Metazoa; phylum Cnidaria; class Anthozoa; order Zoantharia; family Parazoanthidae; genus Umimayanthus; species Umimayanthus parasiticus. The sequence continues at coordinate 8,257 of JAOBRH011257928.1, read as the reverse complement.
TCAGGGTTGGAAACCAGAGTTTCGCAGGAGATTTGCGGTTTTCTTTCCTTACGTTTATCCTAAAGACACTAGAACTCTCGTTACAACGCGTTGCTGAATCTTTGAATAATAATATGTCGATTTTATAGTAGGACTATTCGTGATCCTCTTATAAGCTGTAAATACATTTGTTGAGGTGAGTATGTATATATGGCCTTGGAGTTCCGTGGGCCTCCCTTAACACCAACTTTCAGAGAGTCCAGAGATACAGACGTTCACTAGAAGAAAACCCCAACAACTACAAAGCCACTTTACCCATTATATGCCACGGATGTAATTTTTTTGTCTCCCCGGCCGAAATCTCTCGCGCCCTTCGTTACCGTTTTCTGTCACATAGTGTCTTATTACATAAGTTATTTAATTGAGATGTTTTACTGATACGGGTTGTGTTGTTATTTTATCTCTTTCTCCAAGTTAAACCATTTCTTCACAAATGTATTAAATATAGTAAAACGAGTTTGCTCGGTTTTCAGGCATACTGACTGACACAGTCCCGTCTAAAAACTGATTGGCATTAGTTTCACAAGTTTTTTTGTTCCTTCTCCTGCGGATATTGTCAGTTCATGACAATTTGAAACTAGTATGTGGCTGTCTCACAACGGTATGAGCCAGTGAACATATCGCTCAGTTTTGAAAATGAAATTTGTTTTGCCTTGTCGAGCACGACTGTTTTCACCGTCCGACCAAATGTGCAAATACACGTACCAATTAGAACTACATATAGAACTGCCTTTGGATCGTAATCATAATTTGATTCTGAAAGCTACTCTTATACATGTATCCGGGAATAGAGTATGCATGTAATTCCTTCTTATGAGTAAAAACAAATGTTTTGTTACCCTCGCTGACGCTCAACAGAATCCGCTGTTATTGGGCAACATCTTTAAAGGTTGGTACCATGATGATTGCTGCGCAACCACGCCTTGTGATTACGTAACCTTTCCATTGCTCTGGTAAAATGCGCTAAAACTATAACAATAACAACTACTATGAGTTAATACAATCTAGTTCCCGGCCACCTTAGCAGCAGAAATACGATTCAGACTCAGTTGTTTAATTCTATAGCAGTATGAGGGCTAATGCAAATTTCTGAAGGGCTGCATAAGAGAAACCATGACTGGACGATTCTAATATTATTGCGGCCCCAAAATCCTATTTCCCTCAACTCTTATGTGTTCAAGTGAGAGACTTTCTTTGTGTAATGAAATGATTTTGATCAATACCTCTTTCTTAAGAAAAAAAAAAAGGAAATTAGTTTCTTAAAGCCGCGGCTACCTTGGAACATCTACGGTATGTTAATTCCTTTCAAGTAAGTGTACCGTGTAAATTTTAAGATTATGTGTTTCTGCTGCTTTTACCTTGCCTACGGTTCTTATCATAGACCTGGATCAAACATAACAGAAAAGAAACAAATTTTAAAAACACTGGTGCAGTTTTCATTTGAACTTGAAACGAAAACAGGCGAACCGAATTTCTGGAGTTTCAATGGTTCTGTAAACACTTAGCGAACGCGCGCGTCATCTTATTGGAACTTGGAACATCTTCGTTTGATGCGGTGTTTTAGTTTTGACTTGTCAGGCGAATAGGATTCTGCACACAGTTAACAAAGTTATGTTCCAACGAATTATGAACGAACAGCTACAGTTTCTTTGATTTGAGGTCAAATGAAAATAGCTCTGTAAATGAAAATAGCTCTGTACGTTACGCGTTCGATTCCAAAAATTCTTAATTTTTAAATGAACTTTCTATAATCGTTTTTGATTAAAACCAGTAATCAATACTATGTAAACAAAGACCAATGTTTAGAGGGAACAAATTTGATTGAACTATTGATTGTTTTCAAGCAATGGTGCACAAGTCAAACACAAGAGAAAACAAATAAAGTCACGCGAGGTTTAACGGGTGCCACATCATGACAAACTAAACACCCCATTGTGTTGCTGTAAACTAAAATTTTGTTTTACTAGTATTTACGGCTACGTTGCCTTAAATTGTTTACTACTGTGACATTGATCAACAAGCAGGGGGTGTCGAGAACAAGCAGGGGTTTCAAAATCTTTTGTGGCGGTACTTAACTTTATTGTGTGTTGTCTCTTTGGGAGGTCAATGATATGATGAATAAATAAAGTGTTTATAGCAAACTGTTTCCTTTATTGTTGAAATCATTGTCTGCAAAGCAAAACATTAAAGATATATTTATAAGAAACCACGCAGTGTTTTCACAACCAAGAAAGTGAGAACGCGAACAATAACCATTGCAACTTTTCTAGCACGTGTTTGATTCCAAAGTCAATTCTGATTCATATATTTCTTAAACTGTGGCACCAGAATTAAAATTAATAGTACACTACGGGCAGGGTTATAAAAACACATCCTATAGTAGAAGAAGCAGATGGTACTGATATGTTCATTGCTGAAAACGATAGAAGTTTGATCTTTCAAATTCGAAATAGGTTCTCTCTGCTCATTCAGTTTCTCTTTCAGTACTTTAAATATTTTTATAAAGGTAAAAAAAAAATTGCGGCCGGCCACCCAATGATCGGTTCAGTTCAAAGAAGTGTAGTATGAGAATGAACACTCCTGGTTCAAGTGCCATCGAGGGATGCTATTGTTCACTGATTGTTATAAAGTTTGTCAATCTGTGAGAATAGAACTCCTCCCTTTCTTCCTCCCACTCCTCCTCGCGTCACCTTTTCTTCCTTCAGATATTTACAATCATAAACTCACCAATTGAAGCTGACGAAAACGATAAGTTTCAGACCGCATTTCGATTCATCTGGCAAAGCTTTCCTGACTGTGCTTTTTCGCGCAATAAGGACCGCTGTAGTTGACCTTTATCATCGATACACCGTTACGCAATCAATAAAATCAATCAAACGTACTGGTCACACTATGACTTAGCCTGAAAAAGATAGATCCTATTTTGACGGCCATGCTTCTAAAACTTTGTGAATTGATGTTAGCTTCGAACGTACATTCCGTCCTGAACCAATTAGGGTTGCCTTTTAAAAACTAATCTCCGAGTCATTTTAAGACTATCAATTAAGGCGACAACAAATTGAAAATGTAATAAAAATTACTGAAACCCTACTTTTGATTATACATGCTGGTGATGAGAAGGAAAACATGCTATCTTACTTTGTTATAAAATATCCTTGTTCTTTGACACGTTATTTTTATCACTGTAAGTAACTTAGTGACAGTTGATCTCTTGTAGGTTGCAAATGTAAGTCCTGGTAGCACGAAGGCTCATGCTTGCTTTTGATCGTTGATGCTGCCATTCAAACAGAGTTGCATGACTAAATTTCAAAATCCTATATTACATTTTTTCTTTCTTCGTAGAAAAATGTATAAAACTATGCAGGAAATAGTTCTTACGACTACGGCTCATGCCAAGATGCAGTCGGAAAAATTGTCAATATGAAAAATCGTTCATTTTTTGTCCGTGCTCGCACAGTCGTGACTATCATATAACGGGTAAATTCCCTCCCTTAGGAGGTCGTTAAAACCATTGCGCTAAAATGCAGGTTTCAGTGAATCACCAGCTATCCATGGAATAGTTAATTTAAATACCTGATCAGTAGGTTAATTTCCACCGTTAAAAATGTTTCTCATCCCATGCGGCTTAAGTCAAATATACTCCTGGATCGGAATTACTGGCAATACTTTAACATTTTCACTGATCTCTCTTACTTTTTGAAAATTAAACACATCCATCCATAAACATGTTTACACTAGTATCAAAGCAAAAACAGACATTTTATTTTATACTATCAATTATTTAATAAGTAACAGGACTGTTAAATGTTTGCTGCTGGGGGTCCACAAATGTATATACAAGGTTGGAGACTCTTTGTTCTTTAGGTTAGTTTCAGAGTGTTCAAAAGTTACAAAGCTCGGTAACAGGTACAATTCTTTATTATTACACGCTAAGATATAATGATAAGTGGTCAGTGAGCCTCTGACGCTCCTCCGCCTTCGTTTGCTTCCTAGGGTAATTTTGCCCCCCCCCTCCCCCCGCTCCACACATCTGTCTATGATGAGTTTATCTGCAAAGTGCTTCAACCGACGTTTGAAAGCTGTTTTTTACTTTTATATTAAAACCTCTCCTTTGCCTTTAAAAATATCTTTTTTAGATTGCTACGAGTGCGTCCACGTTTTCAGAAACAATTCGTTTTATAAGCAACACTTGCTGACAACCAGTTGTTTTGAGATGATTTCTCTGTTGGGGTGCACCAGCGAATCTGAACAACCTTGTGGCCACTTGCTGAGCATATGCTAATCATCGGACAATTTCGGATTTATCAATGCAATTTTTAAAATAAGAAACATTCAATTGTCCGTTTTAGAAAGAACTAAAGTTTGTCTGGCGCGTGTATTTTCCGAATTCTTAGTAGGTAGAACGTTTATTTATACCTAACAAAGTCTTAGTCTTCACCTTACATAATTTCTAGATAAAAAGAGTTGACTAGTCGACTTTGAATTTGTCAGGCTTTTTCGTTGTTGGTATCTGTTTTAGAAGGAAATCATTATTTGCGGTTTCCAAGCAGGTGAAAGGCTTGGAAGGGCATAACCACGACAGTTACCTGAGGTAAAGTCCCTCGATATCTTATGAAATGAAATGATCTAGTACTTGATGCGATTTAGTCAATTGAGTGAAAGAAAAATACTAATGAAAAGGACTTCGCACTCGAAACTGTAGCTAATAGGTGAAATTGATGGTCAGAAAGGATTAGGTCTTCGTTTTAGACATTAACAACCCTATTCAAGCCTTGCAGTACAGGTTTATATTAAATTCAGATATCAATTAAACGCTACTGTTGAGGAAGTTTACTGTTTTATTCGTTTGGTTAGACACGATAAACACAATAAAGGTGATTCCACGTTGTTGTGAGCTTTAAATTGAGACCTTTAAATTTGATAGTGGTTTAAGACCCACTCAACTTCCACCTACAGCAAAGGGAACTCGTTTTCCTTTAGAATGAAGAACCTAAATGCCTGCCTTTTCTATAGCCATGCAGACAAATGCCTTACATATTAAAAATGAAATTAAAATGGCTTACATATTAGAAAAAGACACTGACACATAATGACTGTTTCATGGCAGGCATTCAAGTACACCAGCCTTGACATTTGTTTATCGAATTAAGTCCTTGCCATACTTTATAGCTTATAAATTGTTAAGCATATCCTTCTCCAATACACAACCGAGATATCATTTTAAAATAACGTAATTATATACAGTAAGATGTTTTAATATACGTGCCAAGTTTTGCCGATAAGTCATTATATTTATTTATTTATTTATCTATTTAGCTTTCCCCTGTCGGGAGAGGGACACTGCTACAGGTTTCCCCAATTACAGCAGGCCCTTTGTAGTAGAGGAGGTGACAGTCCACAACACCGGCATTAGCCTACTCTTATCGACAAGTGTGTGGGTTCTTTTAAGTCCCCCGATATTACTTTAGCAGGCTAGCTTGTGTTCTAAGATGAAACTTTAATATACCGATATACCGTACCGTTAATTCGGAAATATTTGTTCAAAGGGATTTTTCCTCGGAATTTGAAGAGATTATATGTCGAATTTTACGGTTGTGACAATATTTTTGGAGATACTTTATTTTTGGAACGGTTTGTGATAATTTTCAACCGATATTCTGTGTTCTCATTTCTCTGTGGTTTGGCATTTCGTGAGCTAACGCCAATGTTTTTGTTTGTTTCATTACATCTGCATCTTGAGCGTTTACTGTTTCTGTTTCTCACTGTTTTCCGCCATTCATTCGGCATTCATTCAGCGATTCGTTTCTTAATGGTTTTGTTTAACAAAGTCCTTTTTTAGTTTTGTTTGTTCTTTTTTTTACCTGACATAATGTGTTATATATGTACTATTCATGACATAGTGTCGGCTGATGAGAATCTTATGAAAGTTCATTACTATAGTATAATTTCATATACCACATATATATTTACTACGGTATCCATACATATGCATTTGTTCTACAAACATTGATAGGGTTTCATAAATATTTTTCTCTCGGTGGTTAATTTGTTTGATAAAAAGTTACCCGATCTCTGTCAGAGGTAAGCACAAGATACTTTATATCGAACAGACATGTTTTGTAAAAACTGCCAAATATACAGCCTTTGTTTGTCGTAAAAACACAAGTTTCTAATTAAAGGTTTGTTTGGACTGTTTAAAACTTAATTAGTGGGTTACTGTTTTTTCACAGATATTTGTATATAGCTGATGTATCATACTATTTTAAAAATCACAGTTTTAATTCAATCGAAACATAAGTGAAAATAACTATTTAACTATATGATTATTAACTGATCAAATAAACGTAATGCACCAAAGCATAAATATACAATCACGGTTCGTAAACCAGCTTCAAGGAAAAGGCTCCGTTTTCCTGAGAACACCTTCGTTCATAGTAATTGTAAACTAGCAAAACAACGGGGCGAGGTGAGCTGAGAAATAGAAAGCAGCAAAATTCAATTTGATTTTAAATCTTTTGTGAAATAAAGTGCTTTGGATCACAAGCCAAGAAAAACCACATGTTTACAGTAATATTTGTCACAAACAAGTGCTGTTAACAGTTCACCTGTTCACAGTAACATTACAAACAAGCTAGTTTTCTTGACAGCATGGAATGATACAACAAATTTCAACTTCGTTAGAGCAGTGGCTAACAAAGTGTCTCAGAGGACGTATAAATATAGATCTCATTTTTCGAGTAAAAGAAAATCACTTTCAGACTTGGACAATTCAACACATCTACTTGCGTCGAACGAGTTGTGTATTGATCAATATCAATCTGCATAAGCAATGACTAGCCGATGCACAATAGTTATTTGCAAGAAGGAGTGTGCAATTTTGTTTTTGCTCTTAAAAAAAGTGCATAATTAGTCTATACAGATAAGTTGCATTTTCATTTTCAAGTAAAGAAAACTGATTTAGTTTATTAGCACAAGAACTCATTAATACAACAGTTTAATTTGGAGCTGGAAAACGTTTTACAGGAAATGTACAATAATACATAAGGGACGGACCATTATTTTTCAGATCAGTGGAGGAGGAGAGGGGGGGGGGTAGTATAAGAAATTTCCAATTGGAAGAAATTAGTTTCTGCAACTATTCGGCCCATTCAAACAATTTTTTAGCACATTTGTTAGCTGGATTGGCGACTTTGCTACTATCTTTAACAATTCCTGACTTTAGTTGCACTGTTCTTTTACGTACCTATCCTTTTGGCATTTCTGCTGCCTTCTCATCCTTGCCTTCACTTTCAATTCGACCTGTCGCCTATAGCCTCCTCATAATCTAATCTAATCCAGCAAGAACTTTTTCCATGGTGTTGGTTCTGTCTATCGGTATCACCTTGTAAGCAGCGTCATCTCTGACCACTTTCAACATTTAAGGTTTTTGAGTTAGACGTATATGTGTCGAACTCGAAAACTTTAAATGTTGAAAGTGGTCAGAGATGACGCTGGTTGCAAGGTGACAGCGATGGACAGAACCGTCACGATGGAAAACGTTCTTTCTGGATTAGAGTTGTTGGTAGAACAATTGGTAGAACTTTGCGCACATATTTCCATCTTTTCCACTTGCATAAGTCATAAATACCCTTTCTCAAGGAACTTCTGCTGGCACTTGAAGTAATCGCTACCAAGACAAGCATTAAGGGTTCTGTTTGATAAAGTCTGTGCTGTGTGACGTACACTTAGCCGTGTATTCGTGGTCAAAGAAGAAACCATCCCACGGTGTTTGCTATACTTTAACATGCATGCGTATTTGTTCCCGGCATACTTGGCTTCCCGTTTTACAGGGATGCAACCGACTTGCTGCCCTCATTAGCTTCTTGTTTCTCCTTCTTGGTTGTGCAATAGTCAGAGGAGGGTAGTTCAAACTTCAAATTATCTTGTGTCGGCCGTACAGCCGGGCGCATGCAGAGGTCGTACTCCTCCCCCCCCACCCCCTTCGCCCCCTCCCTTCACTCGCCTGAGTGGTCTAACCAAAATATATACTTTTGCCTCGTAAATATTTGAATAAAAGAGATTATAATTAACATAAAAAGTCCATAAGATCTTTGAACAGTTTACAATCACAACGAACACAGATATCACTGCATTAATAATAATAATGATAATAATAATGAGGTATTTATAGAGCGCTTATTCTGTGCTCTAAGCGCTTAACAGTAAAACTCTAATCTAG
>JAOBRH011256817.1:0-10296 GCA_027575125.1 Umimayanthus parasiticus | reverse complement strand
TTTAATAGTTATAATTTTCTGCTCAGACGAGCTTCACCCCTGAAAGTAAGCGTGTTTAACAATGTTTGTTGTTTATCGGCCCATAATGTCCATCAGCGCATGCTATACTGTTATGGGCTGGCCGCGCATGAGTAGCGTTTGTGGGGGGATGCTAACTTTGTTGTTCAAGACTGGCTTAAAATTACGGAATTTTGTACTGTTTTAGACGCCTGGAATTCGAGGCAGGATCATAGTCTCGAGAGCAAACTAGTTAAAGCGCACGCAAACCTTACACACACTATGTCGAAGAACAAAATTGTTCTTATGGCTGTAATTATTACAGCTATACATAAATTTACTGTTCCTGATGAAAATTTTGATTTTTTTATGGATTTGAGACAAAGGTTGAACCTGAAGTTCTCTAATTGAGCACATATGAGCCTCACTGTTTTTATAAAGTGTGTACCTGGATGGAACTTATACAAATCTCCTCCGTAGAGTGCAAAATATCCACTGGAACCAGCACCCTACAAAGGAAAGAATTTATGGAGACCTTCCACCAATTCCCGACACACTCAGGCGCAGACGCCTCCTGTTCGCCGGACACTGCCTGAGGGCTGAAAATGAGATCATTTCATCGCTCCTCCTGTGGAAGGAAAACATCCCGATTCGCAGTCGCAGAATGACTTACCCTCAGATGTTATCAAGGGACAGGGGCATTGGCCCAGAGGATCTGGGTAACGCTATGCTGGACCGAGACCTCTGGAAAACTGTTGTTGAAAACATCCCGGCCATGCTGTGGAGCCGAAGGATAATGATGAAAGAGCAATCCAACAGAATAGGAAACTGTCTCTTAACAGTAGAATTTTAGAGTATGCCAAACCTGAATGCATTCCCCACTTGACCACACTAAAGTATCGTGACATCGTTTATTTCTTGTCACTTGTTGGCCATTGCGGTTAAAAGCAGAGACGGAGAATGACAAGGTGTTTTGTGGGACTTGTCAAACGTCAACAAACTACGCACCCTACCGGCTTGAGGGTTAGAGAAAATTAAAAGTGCCCTTATCTAAAATACTTTTTCTTGTATTGATTTTGGTTAACTTCCCTAATTTGCAAATTAAAGTTCCACCGCTTGAGGTTTGTAGGGTATAGGGTTGTCCTGGTAGATTAAAGAATGCAGTGCCGAATTTTTATAAATTCTAAACATCTGTTTACTTTTGTTGAAATGTGTTTATTTTCAATTGATGCCGAGGCCTTATCTCAGTTATTCAAATGATTGCACTTCAGATTTGTAGATAACAGTATTTAATAGTTTGACCAGGTTCAACTGAAATGTTCTTTTTTAAACTTTGATTTTTGATATCGTATAAAGTCCACTGATGATAACAAAACGGAGTTTTCAAAACCTTGAGATGCTGTGCAACAATAAGAATAAGGAGATAAAGTTTTTATTTATGTAAAGGTGAAGTTACAGCAAAGCCGTTAAAATCAATATTCTTGAAGACATTTGTGCGAATGACAGTCTGCAAATGATGCCTATAGTTGTGTAATACAAAAGAAAATCTACAAAAAGTTTAGTTTTTACTTTACAATATCTTTGCAAACTAAACATTGCATGCACGCATGGCACTTTTGCTAGTTTAATGTTCCATAAACGATGTTAATAGTTTGTGATTGCACTCAAGTACTAAAATTTAGAGAAATTTCGACCTCGTCTACTGCTGCTTACCTAAAGTAGACCCCGATTCGTGGGACATTTTATCAAGTTCTGATAAGTAGGAAAACAGATATACTCCTGATACTCGGCTTTTGCAAAGGTTCTTAGGCTTAGCATTATTACATCAAGACATCAACTTTGTCTGTCACGAACCACGACGATCGAGGTCTGTCCGTTTTAGTTGACTATTGCTGCGAAATGGAACGACCTGAAATTTGTTAATTTGTCTCGATCGATGCTCAGTTAAGTTGTCCATACAGGTTGGATTTTAAGGGACTCAGTTTTTGGATTTGATGTCAAAATGATTGATTGGTTTTATTCAGTTGGTTTGTGAAAGACATGCATGGAACGCGAAAATTGTTGCGGTATATCTAGCCGTCCTTGGATTCATTAAGGAATCCTCAAAAGTCAAAATGAACTTGCTTTTAGAATTGTTGGATGGCGATGTTGCTGCAAAAATGTATGAGAACTTGAAAACACTGTTGTGCGTGATTATTATTTGTTTGAAGAATTATAAATGCAATTTTCAACATAAACAGTAAAGAAAAATAACAAACACTGACCCAACTGACGATCAGATTTGCGCAAATTTTAAGAACAATTTTAACTTGAATTCAGACGCAGCAAAACAGAACACTAGTCTTTTTACAAAAACACTGAGTTATATTATGAAATTAATATAAGACCAAATTACAAGCAATTCAAGGTTGAATTTGCCCGTAAAACGTAGCTGAATAACGAACCACAGCCAACATTATCTGAGTTTATATTTTTGAAAAAACACACACTTAAACCATTTGAAGTTTTCTTTTTTCAATTTCTAAGTTGAGCTTTTTTTTCAGGTTTGGCCGGTTTAAATTCGTTGATGGAAGTAGTGCTTTGCTGTGTTGTATTTATTAACTTGAACCGTTAGGTACATGTATAGTGTACATATAAAATATTACAGTCGTGAAAGACGTTTAAAAAGAAACAACTGCACTTTATGTAGACCAGAAAGTGTAACATTTTCTCAAAGAAGTTCTTGATAAGGGTTCAGAATTTAGACAACGTGGAAAGATCAGTACACGATTTTTTTATAAGAACAATTTTCAGTATAAGAACGAGGTTCAAATTTGACCAAGAATTAAGAACAAGCTAAGAACAGTCGATGCTCAGCTTCAGATGCAAGTGTAACCGCACGTTTTATTGAAAAACACAACACATCACGTTATTGGTCATCACATGTGGCGTTTCATTGCAGGACTTTCTGCAGTTAGAAATACTGAGTGAGCGTACCATACTAAACTAGGTTAGTCATACTGGAAATTTCCATGTAGTGGATTTATCGTTTTATCTTATCAGGCAAACATCCAATTGTTTGACCTTTTTAACCTTTTCATAAATCCTCCTTTATATACTAAAAGACGGAAGACCAATAGAAGATGGCCAAAGCGCAATCACCTTTGATAGCAACAGGAAAGATCCTAAGATGGCTTTTTAAAACAAAAATCATTAGAACACTCCAAACAAGGTTTGGATACTAAAGATTTGATTTCCGCCCAAATTGACATGGGATCCGGTGATTAAACAGCATTTTGTCTTTATGAACTTTGTCCAACTCTCTTTAACACTTCCCGCAGTGTCAATATGCTCGCTCGAGAGTTGACTGAGAGGATTGCTCATCCGACTGATAACTAATCACCCAATTTAACAACATGTTATTAGGTTACTGTTTTATCAAATGATAGTTTTATGTTAATATTAACTCTCCTGGTGGCCACCTCCCCACATTTTAGTTGTGGACACGATCAGCTTGCATTCCAGAACAGTTACACCCGGGTTTATATATCTGTAAATACTGGATATCGATACTTATATCTCTTGGCAGCAGCCTCGAATATTCATGACATTGTTGACTGTTTTTGTTAAAAAACTTTCAAGAGAACAAACATCAAGTTATTTTGTAACTGAAGATGGTACTGTCAAACAGCTACTGCAAACAAGCTGAGCGGCCAAACCTTTATACATGTTACTCCTTCACTTACGTGCTCATTTGCCACAAATTACCATCTTAATTTCCCGCGACCATCTCCCGCCTGGCCTTGTAGCTCTGTTGGTATTGCAACGGTGAACTATTCCGGTGGTCGTGGGTTCGAATTACACCGGGCTCAGAGATTTTTTGAGGCTGACTTTTAATTCACTATTTATGTCAAAAATTCCATGCTCCATCTGTAATTGCAGCTGCTTCGAAATGGGCGGGAAAACACTGGACGTGCGTTTCTATTCGACCGCCTTGTTTGTTCGGAGCATTTAAGAATTTTATTGAGTCAAAAAATATACGAACTTGACAATTCCACATTAAGAGGAGGACTCCGAGGTATTTCGCTGTTTGCACTGCACGTTGAGTGACCTCTGAATACTCCGTGATTACCTCTTGCGACTGGCCTGGGCTCAGTTCACGTACAAGCTACACCATGCTGATGACTCCAAACTAGGGCTAAACAACTGTCCATGGTTGCTTTCTGGACTGTAGTTGCCCAAGTTAGCTGGTTGTGCGCAAGCCGGCGTACATGGTTTTGGCCAAAGCTTGGCGTTGAATCAGTGTGACCCTGCATTCAGTTTTACTACTGACCTTGGCTACTATATATTAGGAGGGGTGTGGGGGCACAAATACCATATACCTTTTTGGAAATGGGAGATAGAGGGGGCTGCAAATTTTTGGTCTCCATTCTAGGCGGGGGAGCCATAATTTATTGACCGATATGATTCAAATGGGGTGGGGAAAGGGGGTGGGGGTTGGATTCGCTGGACTACAGTAGTAGCCCACCCCCATCGATAAATACTGACCACTCCCTAACAGAGTCACTTTCGGTAGTATTCTAGGATCACTCGTACAGTTTCCACGCGTTGTTTTAGGTTATTCGAGTGAGTCAGTACTCATACTCTGGATTAGCTTGAGTTTTTTCGGTGCAAATGGGGTATCGGTCGCCTGTAGTTATGGGCACACGACAGAAGCATTTACAATTAAAGTGAGTTGCTTGAGTCGCTGAGTTATTATTTTGAATAAACTAATTGTTACATTAAATAGGTAAGTGTTATGAAAGGAAAAGTGGGACAGAGGGGAAAATTTGTTACAGAGGTTACAGTTACAGAGGGGAAAATCTGTTTTAGAACCCATGCACTGCACTTGCACTACATTTGTAGATTTAGATAAATATAAATATTGTGACAGCGTAAGCTGCCTAGATGAGCTTTTTTGCTCTTGAGCAAACGCCTCAACAAATATGATTAAATAAAAAAAGAAAAATCTGTTACAAAACACATGTGTTATATATGATATTCATCACATGAATGCGATCACACCTTATTCCGTACGTTGCAAACATTGGTAACTTATGACTTAGGAATAATTAGCAATTACTGGACGTAGCCGTGGTCGACAAATATATCGTGATTTGTTGGTGGCGAAGAGTGGAGTGTGTTTGATCTGCAAAACACTGACAAATCGCAATATTCTGTGATGTCCCAGACGTCCAATATGTTTTTTCATTATTCCACATTTTGTCCAACATTGCAACAGCTACTTACGACTATAAAAGAGTAACGACTATGTCGCGACATTTTTAACAGATATGCATGGCAACATTAACTGGATTTATCTCTTCCATGTTTTGTAGCAAACTTAGCCTGTGTAGCAAGCGTTTCTGTGGGTTTTCAGAGCAGAGAAAGACCAAAGATCGAGAATTTCGATGATTTGGACGGGTGAGGAATGGAAGCGAGCAAAAAATTGAAGCAAGGGGGGGGGGGGAGGGCGGAAGGAAATTTTGAGCGAAAAATGGATGAAAATCCACAGAAGCTCTTGCGACGCAGGCTTTTGTAAACCTAAAAATTCCAGACATCAAGGTCTTCTCAGCACTTGCATAGCGACTTTCTCCAAAGTCTTTGAAAGCTGAGATGTCGATGAGTTGAGCGTACACTTCTTGGCGACAGATTTTTATAGTAAACGCTAACAAAAAGAGTATACTTTTGTAGGCCGCTGCTCTCCGAAAATCGATTTACCCGTTTTCTCGGCCTGTGTGTAAGCCCTCACCCGTACATAGATTCTATGATTTAATCATGTATTCACGGTTTAATTTCAACTTGATGAAGTTGCAACAGTTGTAAATATTGCCGATTTTTTTTCAGGCCTCATGCCTTAAACGGGTTTTGAACTCATGACCTCTGCAATGCCGGGGCAGATGATCTAATCACTGAGCTATGCATATCCATGTATCTGTTCATGTATGGCAGGCAGATCAATTGTGAGTTCTAATATACCAGTTCTGTGTTGAAAGTGTGACTGAGGGTATATGAAATAAATAATATATAAACTTCAGTGAGGAATGGATGTGATAAATGATCTATTCTTCGCAGGTTAATTAGGCAACTTAAGCAGTTACAAAATTTGCCTGGAAAAAGTTCAGACTTAAAAAAAATGGGATTCGTGATTAATTAAGTTAACGGATCAAAAGAGTGGGAAATAATGTTTTATGAATTAAATTTACTTTCTTGAGAAAAATTTAAAGCAACTTATTGGCATAGCTTGCTTGTTTGGTTGTTTGTTTGGTACAGCATTTTGACCTCGGCCTAAGATCAATTTTAGCCAAGATTCAGTGGTTCGGAATATGGAATTTAGTTGAGAATGGACTGTCACAACACAAAGAATACTCCAATTCCAGTTTTAAACAACAATTTTCAATCCTAAATACTGCCTTCACTAGTGTTTAGATTTGCGGCAGTAATAGTTACTGATGCTGGTTCTTTCAAATTCCGGATTCCTGGTTTCAAAATGAATCAATGTCAAGGACCAAAAGGCAAAAAAGGTTTTAACCGAGCGCAATTAAGACAGTTTAATACCGGACGTGTAAAGATATTTGAGTTTGCGACGAAAACTTACACGCCACTGCGTACATCCAAATTCCAACTAATACATTGCTCATGGCATAAACAAACGGGAGCGGTAAAAATGTTCTTTTTAGCAAAATTTAAAGTACGTTCTTAACATGTTCAGTCTTAAGTTTTACCCTTTTCCAATCCCAAACATCTTATAAAAGTGGCTCATACAAAACAAGGTGTGCTTCTGGCCGTCTTAAACCCACTTTTCCTCGCACTGCCATTCGCGTCATCACTCTGGCCCCCAAACTTCTTAGTTCTTTATGTTAACCGCTGGTCAAAGTGGTCGTGTAATGTAGGACGCAGTCACAGTTTACGGTGGCTCACAGAACTGACTTTGCAATCAAGTCCTCTTTAAAGTGACAGAGCTGAAGGCCCAGCCAAGGAAGCTGTCATTTGACTGCTAGTGGAAAGGGGTTGTCCTTGTGATCGTCGTTACTCATATGGCCGTGTCCTGAGATGTTGAGAATGACTGGAAAACCTTACCTATACTGTCATTAAGTCTTGCTCAGTTTATTTTTATAAGAAGTTTGAGTTTGAAAAAGCCCAATATTTAAGAACATGTTAAGTGAACACTCTGAAGCTGAGGGTAAAGTAACAGTGTAAAGTGTTAAATGAATTACTTGAAATGTCAAGATTATCTCATCTCAAAGGAAGTTTTACTGTAATCTCCAAACGCGTAACAACACGCTTTTTATAATAACAAACTTAACCTGGTAAAATTTTCCCATAGTTAAGAACAAGCTAAGAACAATCTCAGGCCCGCTCGACCTCGGATCCATGAAAATGTGATTTTTTCAACTAGAAAAGTAGTAACGATAATTTTACAGATAACATGTTTCGCCGAAATACTTTTTTAGCTTTAATAGCAAAAAAATTAGAACATAAATACAACTTAATCCTGAATTTGTCAAGAAATGAAGCCTTTGAACAAAGTTATCTGGTCCCGTTATAAAAAATAGTGTTTTATAGAACCTTTCCATAAGATGAAAACTCGGTTAAGCATATTTGAAGAACTTATGAGGCTGAAATCCTGAATATTCAGGCGGTGTTACATGATGCGATGTTTTGTGCAGCAAGTCTCGCAATCGCGCTGCCATTAGTCACCAAAATAGACGTTTTGAACTTTAAAAGGGACGCATTTAGTAATGTACATCTTTTTTCATTTTTTACTGAAGAGTTTATATGTATATAAAACATGTAGTATTAAACTTTTGCTAAACTCCTACAACTTATATACACGGTCGTTACAATAAGCAAGTATCAACTCAACTATATATTTGATACGCATTTACAAGATCTCTCGAAGTCAAACACCAAGACAAAAATGAGAGTACTCTCTGGAATGAAGGCGAGCATTTTAGGGTAGGTATCGCAGCCAAAACACCCAAGTTTCAGTTGTTTATTTGGGTTTTTGCTTTTAAATAAGCGCCAAAACTAACATGAAACTATAAAAACATAGCACTATTTCTTACAAAAGAAGAAGTAACATTTGCTGTGTATGAATAGTATACATATTTCTTAAAGTTAAAGCGGACCTTAAGATGTATAACCATCGCCTATTAAATTGGATGTCTCTATTCCAATTTCCTGGTTGTCGACGCTTCCTATGACCTTCGCCTGGGCTCGGCAAAATGGAATGAAACAATTTCCTAGCTTTTCCGTGTGGTCGCAGCAGGATTTGGTTGGGCGGAGAAACTCAACTCGTATCAAATTGTCCTACGTCGAGAGTGATGAGTGATATCTAGTCAAACCCAGAATCCTTCAATCTGGTCGCGTTTCGGCGTCAAATGAACTCGAGCAGATTAAAGCTGAGCATTTAAAAGGTTCCAGTTGAGTCGAAAGGTTTCCACTGCAATCAGAATGGCGCCATTAACGCGGTTTTTGTCTGGTGTACTGGTATTATTAACAGTGATTTCAAATTCTGCGGAAGGTAAGAGCTAGAAGCTTTGTGTCAGTGTTGGGAACTAAATCTTGCTGTGATCATTATACAGACTGCGCAAAGACAGAGGGAATGCAGCTCACACAATTCGCTAACCTTCGCTTTTTTATAACAAGCTGGAAATTTGGTTGGAAAACGGTTACAGGAAAATTCAGAGCACTTTTGTGGTCTCAAATTCTATGAGCCGACAGTTCCTCCATATTGGTCTGTCAGTTCGTGATTCCTCTATCTTATTTATTATCTCCAATCCTGTCCAATTATATCTCTGGAAACAAGAGTTATAATTTGAATTCCTTGATGTCTATAAAGTATGGGAATGCCCACTTAATTACAAACCATTTCCATTGACATATTTACAAATTTACTGCGAAGAAAACACGAATACTTTGATGCAAATTGCTTGCGTTGCGTTAAATATTACGCACCTTCTCGCAGCAGTACACAGCAGTTTATTTGTGGCATAATTGATAAAGAATCTTGCTGAGATTACAAAAACAATTACAGCTGTTTCCTTTTGGAGCAAGGTAACGGAGTCTTAACCTTAAACGCCACGCACTTCTTGTTTTGACTGAACATTCTCACCATCGTTATTTATCTAAATAATTTACTCCAGATGCCTATTGATAGATCATCACATCTCCTTGGTAAAAGTTGAGCACCCAAAACTCACGACGGTTTTGTCTACAACAACGATACACAACCATCTCAATTTCAGCTTAGCTGCACATGAGCTCACTTCAGTGGTTTGTTTGAAAATGTTTCAGCTACAAAAACAGGCTCGTGTGAGACTCAATAATATGTTTTTATTCGTAATTATTTTAATTTGCTACGAGTTCAGATCAGACAATTTTACGATATTGTCAAAGGCAAGTAGACATACGACATTATCTGTAATGTAAGAGGTAGCTCGCAAACTGAGGGTAACTCCGCACTAAAACCCGGGTAAAACGTTTAAGATACTTAATTGAAAAACATTAAAACCACTTTTCCATCTGTGTGGAAACCCCACTAGTAAGTTTAGGAATTGCTTTCGACATTTTTTTATGTTAAAGTCAAACCCAAGTGTTTTCACTTGAATTTTCTTTAAAAACGAAGCGAATATAGAGGTGGGTATGGAATTTAGTTGTGGGTAAAATAGATTATCAGCAAAGGGTCAGGTGGCGGCTGCAAGATAAACACCTTACTTTGAAATTTCCTGACTGCAGGAATGTTCTGCGATATGTCGGCACGAGGCGAGGTCGAGCAATTAGTCAAGTCATAAAACACTCGAGATTGCTTCAGCTGTTAGAAAACATCCCGAAAATCAAACTTTGATGGTAAACTGCAATCGTATCTGACTGGTAATGTACCAAACGTGTTTTCCATTCTCTTACAGCAGTTTACACAACTCAATGTGTTGAAACGCTGTTAATATGGCCACCTTGGGGCGAAATTATCGCATTTCTTGGACGTGCTTAACAATTTAAACTGTCTAATGATACTTCGCAGAAATAAAGAGTTGTGTAGACAGACCGGTGACAATAGTTGCACAAGCCAGAGCTGACACGGGGTCGCACCCACAAAAAAGCTCTGTGACTATTAATGAATTTCCCGTAAATAGAGCAAAGCTCATTCATGGTGGGTGTCACAGTACTGGGCTTGAATGTATCAACAAAATAATTTTTGGCAAGCTTGATTTTCAACATAATCCCAAACCAAGTGTTAGATTGCCAAAGAATTATCGAAAAAGAGCCCGAAACTTTTTT
>JAOBRH011255706.1:0-12546 GCA_027575125.1 Umimayanthus parasiticus | reverse complement strand
AGAATTAAATGCAGCTGAATTAAATTCGACGTCTAAAACCGCTGCCGTGCTATCGCCGCGCTACTGTCGAACTTAAATTAATTGAATTCGACACGGCAGTAGCACGACGTTTAAACCCGGCCTTAGTCAGCTAAAACCTTAAAATATTTTTTACTCGGGGCCGGAAGGCGCCCGAGTCAAGGTTTCGCCTCTGTTTTTTATTACTCGGGGCCGGAAGGCGCCCGAGTCAAGGTTTTGCCTCCGTTTTTTGTTTTTATTTTTGGTGTTCTGAATTTCCTGCTCAATTACAAAGACTAAACTCGGATTGAGCCTGAGTACTAAAGTAAAAATTTTGTTGCACCATAGTCATAGATTCTCGCTGTATTCGAGTGGAGTTGGGCGATATTGATCAGGAAAGGTTTTTGTTGCACCATAGTCATAGATTCTCGCTGCGTTCGAGTGGAGTTGGAAGATATTGATCAGGAAAGGTTGGATATTGATGTTTTTGGCTTTTTTCTTTTTATTAATTCGTCCCCGCGACTTACATGATTAAACAGACACATCATTGCTGTGACGGCGAAGATCGATAAGCAGAGTCCACACGCAAAATTGTTGTGCCTGAACATATCCAACAAGGTAGAAATTTTGTCGTTTTGAAGCTGGCAGAAGATATAAAGTTATTGCGGAAATAACTTCTGCGAACCCAAGACGAATGATAAATAACTTCTGTGACCCCAAGACGAATGATTAAAATAGCTTGCGATTTAATTAACCACAGTGTAGTGAACTAAAGATGCGAGAAGATGACTGCAGAAGTTTGCTTTGCCTGGAACAAACTTTGCAAAAATGTTAAAGCCCCGAGTGCAGGCCGTTGTGACAGCCATTTGTTATTGTTATTTTCAGTTTATTTTTTGTGTTCTAAATTTCGCTCGGTTACAAAGCCTAAATCCACGAGGTAGAAATTTCGTCGTTTTAAAGCTGGCACAAACTATCAGATAAATTTGCGGCGGGATTTATGGTAACATGCAACTGTGCTTTCAGGATTACTGTAGTAGTATTCGGGTAGTATACGATTGTCGTCGCTGCATACAGGACGCACACACGTCGTTACTTCTACAGTGAGGATTGACCAGCAAGGACCACCCCAGTCCTCTTGAGCGACAAAATGCTGTAAACAAGCTTTGTATCAACATTGTCACTCACGCGACCTAGGAGTCTATGTCTCAAAGGACCTCCTCTGCTCGGAACAAATTCAGTCCATTATAGCCAAAGCCAACAAAATGCTTCGGCTCCTTTGCAGAAATTATTTTCCTTCTCTCCCCGACAGTACCCAGAAACTCTATATTGAAACCGCACAGACAACTGTGATGTCGTTGAAATAAAAGTAAAATTCGCTGAAATAAAAGTCAAATCCGGCAGTAGCTGATCATCAGTAGGATACCTAAAATGTGTGCAATTCTACAACTGGTTTCGGCTTCATTTAACCCTTGACCAATTGCAGACCATTTTAGGAGGAGCCAACCGCTATGTGAGCACAGTTACCGAAAATGTTACCGAACAAACATTAGTATGGGAAATGAAAATAGAATTGAGACCAGTTGAAACCGTTATACTGATGCCCGGTTATATGAAAAAATCATAATAACACAGTTATTTAAGTACGCACAAAAAATAAAAAATAAGTTGAAAAACAAAACAGATTTGAGTATTATTCAAATTAACCATGTATGTATGTTTTGATAAATTTAAACATAATAACTAGTCTGCGTAAATATTTCCTCTAGGAATAACCAACCATTTAGCTCTTGTTCGATCGCATCTTGCTGGTACCAGCTAGGTTTAATGACCCAGCAATCTAGATCTCTTGCGCAACATTGAGTGTGTTCAAAACAGAACTACGCGTTTTTTGTTGCATAATCTAGACCTGGATTATAAAAGCTTATTCAAATAAACCTCCCTTTTCCGTCTTACCTAAATACCTTGACCTCCTGTTCCTGTTCCCGTGTCTTAAGGGAGAGATCCTGTTTGATACTTCAAAATTCCATCTTTCTCTAACTCAAAAACCAGGAAAGGCTGTACAAGGTTAGATCTGAAACTCCACCCAGCTAAAGCTAGCACCTCCTATTCTTCCTAATGTGTGTGAACACGTCCGCTTGGGAGCTCTTTTGCTCTCTACTTTGCGAGCTCGGCTATGAACCAGTGCATCCTCTTTCAAGTCCTGGCTAAAATCTGTACTCTACAAAACGTCAAAAGTCTTAACCCTTTTTGTATGATATAACACTCATACTTGGTGAATCATCTGTCCTCTCTGTCGTAAGCCAAATTTCTCATCAGGATTCTTATCAATGCCTTTAACTATTCTGCATATGATGCTTATTTATCATACGCGTGACAATAACATTTTTTGTAAATAGGCACTTTTCGTCTTTTGATCTTGCTTACACTTCACAAGAGAATTGACACTTGAGTTTTGTAAAAACACGTGCGTCCATTTTGAGAAAAAAGCACTTTTGCTCCATTTAGAAGTTTGCTCCAGCAAAAATATGCAGAATTTGAGTTCAATACTAAGTGCGACCTATACCTTGACGTCTAAAACCTTTCTTGTAGAGTTCAGGGTGGACGAAGAATAGGCGGGGAAACAAGCACTCAAATCCATAGCAACGAGACTGAGTGTCAGCCCTGTGTAAGCAATTGAGAGCATCTCGGATAGTTTGAATGCATGCATTGTTGGGACAGTACATGTACAACAGGTTTGCATTTGCCTACTGTTGCTCATGCTTCCATGGTGAATACATATGTAGTCTTCCAAGCTTAGTGGCAGCGAGAAAGACTCCACAGGTGGCCCAAGCTTTTGATTTACCCGTAGCCCCTCGCTGCGCAACCAAACACCAAACATACCAAAATGCACCAACAACACAAGGAATGACAGCTACTCAAGAATGGTGGTATTGGTGGTAATGACTCTGAAAAGGCGCAGGACTTGCCCGCAATTTTAATTTGCAAGTTCTAAACACAACCCAGGATAACAGTTCTTATGACGCTTACTAGAAGCAATACAGCGCCTAAGTTGTTCCTAAGACCAGTATCAACTACTAAAGTCCAGAACATAATCACAAGCACGACATTGAACAAATCTCCCGGCCATGACAAAGTAAACATGAGAGCGATTAACACATATACTACAGACTGTAACAAACACCAACGAGTCCCTGCGTACAGGAGAGTTCCCTAGATCCTAGAAAATAGTCGAAATAGTTGCACACCAGCGAACATCTGACCTATATAGCTCCTACCAGCATTATCGAAAATCATGGAAAAGATAGTTCACAAACAACTACTGAACTACCTCAACCACCACAACAAATTATCAGGCCACCAAAGCGGAAACAGAAAAAAACATTCTACGGAAACACTTCGCAAATCAATTATTCAAAGCTATTGACCATAAAGAGCTAAATGTAGTGCTCGTAAGTAAAGCTTTCGATAGCATCAACCACGTGACCTTGCTAAGCAAGCTATCTAGATTAAGAGTGTCTACAGATGCGCTCAAGTAGTTCCACAGCTGCCTGACCGACAGAGTGCAGAGCGTAAGAATCAATGACTCTGTATCCAGCCCTCTTACAGTGTCGCACGGCGTCCACAAGAATCTATCCTGGCCCACTGTTATTCACACTCTGTGTCAATGACCTATCAGCTGCATGCAGAACCTGTAAAGTAAACTTATTTGTCAATGGCTCCAAGATTTACCTATCTTTTTCTGTTAAAGATAGTGAAAACAGCTTAAAACGTATCCAGGACGACCTCCTCTGTATGGCGTCGTGGTACTGCTCAAACCACCTCCTCATAAATCCGCATGCACAAAACGAGACTTGTTATGTTTGGAACCCACCGATCACGTTCTAGATAGAAAACGAATTGGAAATAGTTGACTCGGGCAAAGACCTCGGTGTCGTATTAGATAGCCAGCTTTCTTATATAAATAAGCTCCCATGTATCCTCCCTCACGGCAAAGCCTTGTTCTATTAACCGTATTAGTCATTTGCTACATTAAAAAAACACTCATGATGGTTAACTCTTTAGTGTTTTGAAAATTGTTCTACTGTTCCTGCATTCGGTTAGCACCAGCAAGAAGTACATTGCCATACTACAACAATTACAAGCTTTGCAGCTCGAGTAATTTCGAGAAAAGGAAATTCGATCATATCAGGCCGACCTGAACAACATGGAACCCAAATATTTAACCGGTCTCGTAGTGTTACAAGACGTATAACCCGGAGCAGTAGTAAGACGCATGCGCCCTTTGCATGAACGGCATGCGCAGCTCGCAAAAACTCTTTCATTTTTCGAGCGTCAAACCTGTGGAATGCGCTACCTGATAAAATAATAAAGTCCAAATCTGTTAATATGTTTTTAAAAAACTCTCCAAAGAGATCACATCTCATGAAATGGCTTGTAGAATAATGTCTCTGTTGTACTGACTCCAGTTGTAATATAATAGATTTTCTATATTTTTAACTACACTTTGTATACATTCTAGGTTAGACTTAGCTCAGGGAATTTTTAAATATTACATGTAAGTAGTAGATATTTCTCACATTTTTATCGCTTTTTGAAAATTCACTGAAAAGCCCCTCGGGGAGTTAAATAAAGCTGTACGTGTTTGTATGTATGTATGTATGTATGTATGTTATGCTTTACGGTATTGCAGGCAGTTGTATTCAAAGGCTTTTAGCATGGGAAAACAAGTTATATGTACTTCACAGGAAAGATACGATTTTGAAATAAGCAAATAGCCTGTCCGGGTTATTTTGATTATTTGTTTGCTGACTTGCAAGCACTCAATTGGCAAAGTTCATGTGAACACTAAAGCATGAGTCTCAGTCATGAGACCTTGACGGCCAGCAAATTGTATATCGCACCTTTAACATAATAATCTAATTATTAAACGATCCCTAGTAGTGTGAATGGTCTTAAATGAGATTTGTAGAGATATGTTGCCGAATTAGGAAGTAATAAAAATTTAGTACCATTCCAGTGTAAAATGAAGGATTCGACAGTTTGTTGTCATGGACTACAGAGGCTCAAGCGATTCTTGCGCAAGTCCTGTTCAACAAGTGAGCCTTGTTATTTTTTCGTGCGTTCTTGCCCAGGAAACGTATAATGTATTTTGAGTTGAGAAACAATTCTTTGTACTGTGGAAGTTATTTCTGTTCGGACATTAATGTCCCGGGAAGCTTCCTGAGCGGTTGAAAATCAGCCTAAATCGCTATTTTACCTAGATTTCGTCAAAAAGCTTCTTTAAAACATTGCTTTGCAATTTCCCAAAACATAAAAACAAATTTCAGGTCTAGGAACAATAGCTGTTACTCTGAAAGTTCTTTCATTTCTGAAATCCATGTACGGAGAGGTTTTTTAGCTCCTGAAAGATGGGCTAAAGTCGGCTTTTCGACCGAACGGATAAACATGGTCACTTTGTTGGCGTTTATCGTGAGAATCAAAAAGTCTATTCTAAAGTATTTTATTGCTGAAGAAAGGTCTAATGTCACTGTATTAGATGGACAAAATCAGTTGGTGGAGATACTTTTTCGGAAATCAGGGAGCGCCTCTGCAAAATGGGCGATTTGACACTGTGAGACTCCTTCGATTCGCTTTAAAATGGCCTCAATCGTTGGGACTCGATATCTAAGCACAGAAAAGACAAAACCAACTCATAGTGCCATAGCCGTTAATATTTCCCCCATACCTTTCATCTGACAGGGTATGAAGAATTTAGATTTTTCAAAACTGCGCAGTTTAGGTGAAAATTACTGACAGTTGCTCTTAATATCATATTTTGGCAAATTTAATTGGTTCAATGTTTCTTGGAAAAACACTCGAGAAAAGATCAACTTCTTAAAGTTAAACATCAGTATTTTCTGCAGATCCTCTTAGTAATGGAGACCATAAGTATTTTCTTTTTTTGTTTCCGTTTTTGTTGTCGCTGGAGCAGTTGCTGGAAGAACTCACTGTTGCATAATTTTTTAATGAGATTACAGTGTTCTCCGCCAAGGAATTCTCTTGGTCTCTTTGCACCCGCTTCTTGCATCGAGTGAAGAGCTTTCTAAATGCCCTGCGATATGTTCTATTCAGACAACAGTATATTATAGGATTTAGGCAGGAGTTTAAGTATTCCATCCACTTGATGGCTTTGTACACTTTCATTGACACTGGGAACTTCTTGTCATAAGCATACCCAAGAACCAAGACGAAAAATGGTAACCAGCAGATTACGAATGCGCCTATTACAACGGCGATTGTCTTTGCCGCCTTAATCTCGTGCGCGTAGTTGCGTCCAATGCGTTTTGCTTGATCTCTAGCGACCATGAAAATGCGCGCATACATCACCAGTAGGAAGCTCAGTGGGACGAAAAAGCTGAATGTAGCATTAAAATGGAAGTAGCCGTTGTTAGGCAACCCAGCAAACCTGACGCCGGCCACCGTTAGCGAGTAGACCCATACGCCGCAGATGACTACAATGGCCCTCTTCGAGGTGACGTGCTCCGCGTACGAGTACGGGACGGTTATTGCAAGCTGCCGGTCGGCGCTGACAGCAGCCAGGTTCATAATAGACGCAGTACCACATAGAATGTCAATAAAATCCCAGAACTTTCGAACATGCGATCCTAAGATCCTGCTGTCCAACTCTGCGGTAGTCATTTGTAGTATAAGCCAGAAGGGCATGGCAAGTAAGGCCACTAGGATGTCCGAGGCACTGAGGCTGATCACAAAGTAATTACATATGGTGCGAAGGTCACGGAACGTGTAGAAACTGGCGCAAACGATAATGTTTCCAAACAAGGTCAGTATCATAAGCAGAACAACAAAGATTGCGGCCGTCACATTGGGTAAGGTAAGGCTAAACATTGGTGATGAAGGCGCATCACCGCTGCTTGTTGAGTTATTCATTTTGTGATGTCTTGCGCTAGGTTGAGGCACTCCTAGTTCGTCTGTCTGAAAAAAAAACAGTGCATGAGTTAAAAAGTGCATTTATAAACCACTTGGCTGAACAATTTGGAAGCACGAAAAAAGTTCTAGCATTCATTCCATTCTCAAATACATCTTGGATAACCTATTGGTTTGTCAGTTATTCTGCGGTATAACCTATTGGTTCGTCAGTTATTCGGCGGTATAAACCATTGGTTCGTCAGTTATTCGACGGTATAAACCATTGATTTGTCAGTTGTTTTGCGTATAATAACCATTGGTTCGTCAGCTATCTCGCGGTATAACCCGTTCGTTCGTCAGTTATTCTGCGTATATTAACCCATTGGTTCGTAAGTTATTCTGCGTATAATAACCCATTGGTTAGTCAGTTATTCTGCGTATGATATTCCATTGGTTTGTCAGCGATTCTACCCATGCTATTGATTCAAACTGGTTTCGCAAAACTGAGCATACATTAATTAGCAGCCCTCAAGTTGCCACGTGGCTCTTCTTGTGATTCTGCACTTCATTTGTAAGCGAATTATGTTTTATAGAAACGATCTCGGCAAACTAAAAACAAATCAGTTTATACTAGTAGGTTTTAACACCCCGGCATTTTGCCTAATTCTTGGGTTTAAACTTTATATTCAGTCCATAACAAGGTAAAACAATTAAGTCACACGTTTAAATTAAACTGTATTTAAAACTTGCTTCTCGAACAACTACGGTGAAGACCCGAGGAAAGACAGTTACCAGGTTTGGGTCTTTTCTAACTGAATGGAATACAATGTATAGGGTTGCGGCCACACTTGCGCTCGACCGCGCTAGAAGCTTGCTTGATAATCAGTTTTTATTTGCATAGCGTTTAATGTAAAAATATCATTAAGAAGCAAGCTGCTTGCGCGGATCCAACGCTGGTGTGGCCACACTCTAACGGAAACGTGCGCGTCTGACCTGCACGTCATTCATTTCATGAGGATGCCAAACAACACTAATTTAAGCAACCAATATTTCTCTCCGTTTGTAGTTTCTTAGAGTTTGTTGAAAGCCGAATTACCGTATTTTTTCTATTAAGCCCTCGGGGGGCTTATTCCTTTTAGGTGCTTTTGGACTACGGGCTTATTGGAAGGGCCCCTTTTAAAGGCTAGATTTTCCATTATCCTTGGAAATTCATAATTAATTTTAATCAGAATCTCAGCAGTGAAATGGCTTTTTACAGGCCTGCAATGGAAAAAAAAACTACCACATTCAGCTGTTTCAAACACTCAGCGTATGTCATTTGGCAAAATTAGGCAGAAAATAGCCCGGCGAAACCGGCCAAGAGTATTAGTGTCTGAAATGTATTCAAACGAAAGTTGTCGCATTTGACTCACGTTTCTGCTTATACAGTTTTTACTAAAAATACACTAGTCTTAGGGATGGGGCTAATTACAGGCTGGGTGCTTAAAAGTGGAAGTACAGTTAACTCACCTTTTCATAAAAATGTTTGAGTGACTTTGATTAAATTATTTAAGATTTATTACTGTTAGCATTGACTTTGCAACACATACAGTGCAGGTTCACCATAATGGCACGGCCACACACTGACAAACACGATTGTAAACGTACGGGGACAGAGCGTTTTCAGCCGCTGCCCCAAGATTATGGAACAAACTGCCACAAGATATGAAGATGAGCCCATCGGTTAGTGTTTTTAAATCGTGTTTGAAGACTCATTCTTTTAGAGAAGTATTTAACTAGTTTATATAAGTTTTGTCTTTATTACAATTTTGTAATGTTTGATAATTTTATTTATGTACTTTCTCGGTTACTTTTCATTAATACTGTAAAGTGATATAGAGCATTTTGTATATACCACTATAAAATTATTATATTATTACTATTACTATTATTATCAGTTATTATTACTATTATTATCATTATTATTATCATTGTTATTATTATTATTATTGACAACCTTCTGCTCTGACGAAGGGCTAACCACACACCGACTCCAAACCTGGCGTCAAAACACACCATATCAACCCTTCTTGATCAAAACCTAAATTCAACTTACTCACCAACGCAGAATAAAGATCAATTGTTTTCAAACTTGTCCTCCGGTATTGGTATTATTAAGACTTTCTATCACCCAAGATAGTGGACAATGAAAAATACATAAATATATACGTACTACAGTTTAAAACTATTGAAACAAATTGTTTAACGTTAGCGATGTTGTATCAGTGTCAGTGGAGCGTGTTGTTTGCCCTCCAGATGTCACTCTGTCCTTAGCAGGGCAAGAACTGACTCCTATAATCTGTCCAATTGCTTGGCAGGGCAAGAACTGACTCATGCAATCTGTCCAATCGCGTATAACTGATGCAAAATGTGGCAGAAAACAATATGTTTTGCCCCAAGAATCAAATATTGAAGCGCATGTTATCATGTGCGACATTGTTTGCGCGAAAGCCAAACAACCGATAATTTCTTACTCCCGGTCTTACTCCACCCGAAACGTGGTACTTTTTTCAATTTTTGCTGCTATGTAGAACTTTGTCAGTAACACAATCAAAGTGCTGTAATTGCATGTAAATTTACAAAAATGATATTTTCCTTTAATTTTGACAGCTAAAAAAGACATTATGCACTGCATAAAACTATCAGGCCAGATGAGGAAACCTGATCTTTGATATGGAACCAAATTTGATTAATGCCAGTTCTTGTTGCAATTGTTTGTTCATGTGAATGTCTTTTTAAACAAATCACTTGACTTGAAATGTAAATGTTTTCTGGCTATTTTGGTCTTCTGCCGGACTGACTGTAACTTACCTTTGTAGTTTAACCTATTAGAAATGCGTCTTTAATTTCTTGAACTGCGCTTCTCATGACTTGACACGTTTCGGTGGAAAGTTCTCCATTACTTCAGTTAAGTTGTTGGTGTTACTCTTGTACGACCAAGATATATTTTGAAAGCGTATACTAAAAACTGAAATTTTGCTTCATTATCTTGTAATCTACAAGGAGAACACCGAAACAGCTCAATTGAAAGTTCCAACTGTAAATTAATAACTTCCTTTTTATTTATGCACACTCTCTATTCCTTGTTCAATTGAAATACAGTTTCTCAACTACACATTAAGCAGCTCCCTCACTTGGCTAAAACAAAGAATCGCGGTTTGTTTTACAATGTATCACGCCACTGGGGCTAAATATAGATACAGTATGCCTAAAAATCGTACATCGGTAATGTTTTCTTTTAACAAGGTTTGATTTCTTAAATTTCATTCATTAGATACATCGTACTGTTGGCGAAAATCTCTTTTAACTCAAAACAGATCCGGTCTTTTAAATTCTGCTTCCCTTGAAGCTTCTTGGCACATATGCAAGCTTCTTTCCTATCAGGATGCCAGCGGAACTATCAAAGGAAAAGAATGGAAACCGAACAGGTGTCTTATAAAAGCGGAATTCAGAATAAGCATCATAATATAGCGCCTTTTAGAGATACTATAATAAACTACATTAGGACAAAATATGATATGACACATTCTTGCAGCGTCATATATTTTTTGCTATTGATTTTTTCATTTGCATACTTCAATCTTTGGTATAACTTTATCGGTTGGAACACTAAACAACACTCCTTAACCTGTTTTGGTTTGTTTTTTTTCGAATGATACAGGTCCGAGGAAAAAATTCAATTTGAAGAGTAGTTTGCGCTCAGGATGGAGTATAGAAACTGTATGATTTGATACGGCAATAAGACGGAATTGTTTCCACTGGTTTTTTAATATAATTCAGAAAAGTAGCTCGCGGTCCTGCTGCGAGAAGGCCCTAAACATCAAATTAACTACACGCGAGCCAGGATGTGGATAAAGGAAATATGGCTTTTAAGAACGAGAAATTGTCTGGTTTCAGTTTGAAGACACAATTTCAGTTTAGAGTGACTGTAAGTCGTCAAGTGGAAGCGATTTTGCGGCAAAACTGTTAACCTATAAAGAAATCAAGCTAATAAACTGCCTATTTATCTATAAAACTATCAAAAGGGTTCAAAAAGGAATGTATGTATCCAGCGTACCACGATTCAGTTAAATCCACAGAGAATCACATGCATATAAAGTCTCTAAATTCCGAGGTCTTGTACAAAGTACATATGACTAAATTGCCTGCGATTAAACACACGCTGCGGAACTTCTATGTTTTGCAAACAAAAAGAGAAGCTGAAAAATTATTTATGGAAGAATAATTATTTGAAACTAATGGTCTTGATTACCAGCACATGACACATCTGGATAACCTTTAATGATTAACTAACTGGCAATCATTTCCCACACTAACCAATTTTTACTTTGTGTCATAAATTTGAATTGTGCAGAAGACAACACAGGAAGCAAACAAGAAACTAACCAGAACAAGCAGGGCACGCGTATTGGAGTTGCCGTTACCAATTAGAATGTATTGATCAGGCATGAAACCTCGATTGAAAACATGCTGAAACTCGTCAAACCGGTTTGCAGCAACCACGCACGGTCAAGACAATTTCTTGAGATCTTCAGATAACTTTTTTAAATCGACAATTTGTTTCAGGGGAAGGAATTGATTGATTTATAATCCAAATTTTTATTTTCTTGTCGATCAACTTTTGGTTACATTTATTACGATTCTCTCTGGTTTTCTCAGATATTTCTTTAATAATAATAATAGTAGTAATTAATGTTTTCTGGCAAATGTGCAGTGTTTTTTACAAATTCTTCAAGATTTGGATCAACAAGTTAGTTTACCTTTATGGCAAAAGGAGACAGACGTTTAACTCCTTAATTTTCTTCTCGGGTCTGCAAATGGCATATGACGTCATTGGCCACAAGTCGCGTGATTGGCGATAGGGCAGTACTTTCTTTGTTTTAGAGCTTTTTGTTGCAAATTTGTGTTTGCACTGTATTATGTAGCCTTAGAACCGACTTGCCAATAAACGTGACTGCAACCAAAATTCTTTAATAAACGCCTTTGAAGATCAGTTATTTGAACTGCACCCAAAAGGTATTATACCCTAAGCAATTAGGACTTAAACTGGTATATCACTAGACTTGCCACAAGTCGACTCGCTAATATTTTTGGTAATGGCACGATATATAGGCACGATAAAAAAATTGAAAAGGGCAAAAACCCATAAATTAACCGAATAAACCGAGCGCCGAAGGCGCGAGCGAGCTTCGAACCGGAAGAAATCGTGCGAAGGACTTTGCGAAAGTCCAGTATATCACCTAACAGAACGACTCTGTGCTCAATATTCAGTGAATATGTAACAAATTTATGCAAATTATTTTTTAAGTGTATCATTAGAAATATAATTTTCATAAAGCTAGCGCCAGTATGGTGTTGATATTGCTGTAAATCGCACATCCAGGCGGTCTCATCAAGAGCTGCGTTACTCTTGGCCGAGCTCTCGTTCGGTCATTTTGTTTTGTCTGCGTTCACGTTCTTTCCATCCGTAAATAAAAGGAACTTAAACCTTTTAGGGTGGTTTTAGATTCACATACACATTATTAGGTGTGTTGGCTACGTCGTCCAACCTAATGCACCTGTCAATGTAAACCCCCACCACCCCACCCCGGGGAAGTATGGGGT